>JAYDZE010544780.1:0-32646 GCA_034509125.1 Monilaria moniliformis | reverse complement strand
CAAAGAATTTGGAATTGAATTATAATACCAAAACTTCAAATTCAATTCCATATAATTATAATTCCAAATCCATTTTACCAAACGGACCCTGAAAGAAAAACAGTACAATTGCTTTTATAGAAAATAATCATTGTAGATCTTTGAGTTTGTGTATGTTGATTTTGAATTCCAACTTTCTAAATGTTGATATTGTTAATGTACTTGTGAATAAGTTCGTTGAATCAATTGAGCGAATATGTTTGATGTCGATATTGCCAACACAGTTGGATTGTCCTTTGGTAAAATGCGAAAGAATTCATGAAAACTCCCTCTTAGACATTATTTCTTTGATGCCCATGCCTCGTTAAAAACCTCTACAGAAAAATTTTATGGGCAAAAATATGGTTGAGAAAGAATCCACGACATACAAATATTTCTGGGTTGCACTAGCTGCCTCGTTAAAAACCCAAACTAAGAAAACCCATGGGAAAAAACTTAGTAAGGAAAAAAGAGTAGAACCATTCGGTCTCCGAGGCCATTTCACTTCAAGGTCTATTCTTTGAGATTATTTCAACAATTGTAGCTCTCTCTCAAGATAACAATCCAAGTAGCCATCCATATCGAATCTCATATTATATCGATATCATTTGCCTTTAAGATAATAAAAGATATATATGGTTAATGTCATTCCAAATTCTCATTCTTGGAGAAACATTTAATCTTGCTAGTAAGTTAACTTCGAATTTTATATCATGTATGATAAAGTAGTGCTCCAAAGGTAAGGAATTTCTAATCCTCAAAATATCTTCGTTATCTTCTTTTAGTCTAAAAATAGGTCCTTATCTATATTAAATGACGGGAGAACCATTAGGTAGTTAAGTGATGTGAGAACTATCATAAATCTTTTTAAACCTTATTCAAGTAGATCGATATTGTAAAATACTCGATCGGTGAAATGCCCAATCTTCAGGTCGAGATAATACTTAGTTTCAACTAAGTCTTTCAATTCGTAATGTCTTTAGGCATGAGTTTCAACTAAGTCTTCTAGACAAATCGAGCTTTGATTGTTATGTAATTTGTAAAATTAATGATGTTAATAATAATTTTTGATGTATTAGAATCAAACTAAATATATAAAACAAACAAATAATACTAACATGAATAAAAGAACAAATCAACATTGATTTTTATATAATTTATAAAATTAATGATGCCAATAATAATTTTTGATGTATTATAATCAAACT
The DNA here is from genome assembly GCA_034509125.1 of Monilaria moniliformis. Lineage (NCBI taxonomy): Eukaryota > Viridiplantae > Streptophyta > Magnoliopsida > Caryophyllales > Aizoaceae > Monilaria > Monilaria moniliformis. The sequence goes on along the minus strand of JAYDZE010544780.1, from coordinate 31,420 downwards.
AAATATATAAAACTAAACAAACAATACTACCGTGGAATAACAAAAGAGGTGCTCACAGATGCTCAAATAAAATATATAGCATAACGTTTCTCTATATATATAATAGAGCTATCGGTATTTTTAAGTGGTGATTAAAAAAATTAACAAAATTGGAAATCCTCTCCAGAAGGTATAATAATCACACATTAATTATATAGGTATGCCTTCAATAATTTGATAAAAATTTGGTGCTTGAAATTAAAATTCATTGGAACATGATTATTGATAAAATGATACATCATGTATAATCAATTCTATACTCATGGGGATGATCAATGAAGCTTTTCGAGAACCAGTCATAAAAATATTATTTTTCGACTGTAATGCTCCCCCTCTTATCAGTATGACTTTAAGAATAATTGATTTTCAAGAGCACGTAATATTCAAATTATCTCATGTTTTTCTCTCAATATAATTTAAAGTATAAATTGCTCTTCAAGAGTATAGCGTATTGATTATGTTATTTCAGAAGCAACAATTTTAGTCAATATAAATAATAATGAACAAAACAATTCAATACCGGTATGGAATAAATAAAGCCTTAAAAAATTGCAATATTAATATTTTAATATTTTTCCGATATACTAACTTTATCTCGTATGTGTTAGTCAAAAAACACATTATATTAGAACTTGAACTATTCATTTCTAATAATCTTCAAGATTAGTAAGGATTGCAAATTCATGTTTCTTTAGGAAACTTGTGGAAAAGCACGATATTTCTTAGCACTATTAGCTTAGCATAAAAATTGTTCATTTCATCAGAAGAAATTGTTCATAAATCATATGCAAATCACCCACGATTGTTTCCTAGGGTACATCCTTATGATTTCAGTCAATTGATTAGTGACACGTGCTGCTAACGTATTGTAAACTACATAGAAGGGGAAAAAAGACGATAAAGTTTAGCTTGGTTGGTAAGACGCTTCTCCTCCAAACAATAGATCGGGGTTCGAGTTATCGCGAGAGTAAATAGGGAACTATTATTGATCATCTTTAATTAAGATGAAAAAAGGGGGCGGAAAAAGAGAATATATAGAGAAATAATTGTAGAGAATGAATTTATGTGCACTATTTATAGAGATACAAAGCTAAAGTTTAAGTATTAGTCATCACTCTATACTAGTAGAAATATATAAAAATATATTTACAATAGTAAAGTGCTTATCTTTTTGCTAGAGTTATATAATTATCCTTCAAGTTAAACAAATACATTTAGTTTTCTTAATAAATCAATACATATTAATATTTAATATTGATATTTAATTAAAAACTGTCATACGACTCGATCCAATACAAATGTTTAAAATTGATCTCTAGTTAGCCAATAGTTGTTCATGATAAAATAAAATAAAAGAAACTTGACTTTCTGACAGTTGTTTTCAGAAGGCTTTTGGGTAATTGTTCAAAACTTGTATCACTTTAAGTGGCCTTGGACTTTTACAGGGCTATGATGTTATAGGCTTTCTCAGATTTGGGCCCTGATTGAGCCCAAAATTATAAATGACCTTTTACTTATTGGTCCAAAAAGTTTGTTTATATCCGGACTTGGATAAAATTAATATTTACATTGTCGTAGTATTTTTTTAAGAATAATTAACAAACTAATTTTCAATTTGGTTGCTCCCCTATTCTACTTTTTTAATATCTCAGTATATATATATATATATATATGTATATATATATATATATATATATTCTTCCTTAAAACTCAATTTCTTATGTTTCTGAACTATTAATTGAATCTTATAATTATTATTAAAGTTCATTATAAATTTATAACCAATCAGGATAAGTTAATATTTGATTAGCAAAATCAGTTATTATATAATAAAGAGTATAAAGTGACATTTAATATTGTGGAATATAGAACAAGAACCTGCCTGTGGGCGTGAGGTGTGGGCGTGAGGTAAGTGGTAATGGATGTACAACAGAGGTTGGGCGATAAACTCTCACGATAAAGTCTCGGACTATCATTATTTGTGATTCTTATTCGACCCAACATAATTCAATTTTTTAATAAAATATTCATTTCTCTCCCACCCACATATACAATCACCAACTTAATATAAATTCTACTTCCATTCGTGACCCCAATCCAACCTAATAAATATTTTATTTTTTTATATTTTTAATTATACATAAAAATATATAATTAATTTTAAGTTATTAAAATACTATAAAATTACATAAAATATTTTATATTTTAAATTTATAGTAAAACATAATAAATATTACTATTCGCATAAAATAAAAATACAAAATAAAAATTAGACAAAATAAAAGAAATGAAGTGCAATATATAAATAAATTTGCAAAAAAAAAAGACAAAAGGAAAAAGAAGGAAAAAATAATAAAGGAGAAAGAAAACAGATAAAAAAGACGAAAAAGAAAGAAGTGAATGAGAAGGGATGAAAGAGAAGTGGATTTGACCCAGGGTCGGTTGCCACCCTTATTCCATAAAGGGTCATGCCATTATAATTATTTTCTATTAGTTTTTACAATATATATGTTTTGTGTTATATAAGTGACCCTCATAGAGGGTCACCGATGATAATGGTCTTATACTATTATAAATTTTACAATAATAATTTTTTTCTTAAAATATTAACACATATATTAAAGGGCATTGATTTTGTCATTCACTTACACTAGTCATCTCTTATTTTTTTTAATTCTTATTCATATAATTTTTAATTTCGTAATTTAAATATGAATTTTGTTAATAATATTATTAAAAATTCTAAAACTATATTATCCAAATCTAAAGAGTTACATAATTTAAATTCTAATATTACAATATTGAAAGCAGAAAAATCAAATAACTTAAATTCTAAAATTACATTATTAATAGCTAGAAATTACATAATCAAAAAGTTGAATCATTCGTCGAGGGGACCGAATCGGCTCCAAAATGTGTTCAATTAAATCCTCTTGTAGTTGGTCGTGCAATTCTCTATCGCGGATGGACTCACGACCATGCGAAATGGTTAGGGCTTCTGTAGCGGTCGAGGTGTTGGCCGTATCTTCGTCCTCCCAGATAGGCGCTTCTTTATCTTCATCCTCGATGATCATGTTGTGCAAAATAAGGCACGTGTACATGATGTCGACTAACACGTTTTTGAACCACGCACGACTTAGAGCTTTCACAATCGCAAACCGTGCTTGGAGCACGTCAAGTGCTCGTTCGACGTCCTTTTGCGCAGCTCTTGTTTCTAGGTGAAACGAACTCTTTATAGCCCAGTGGGACAAGCAATTCTCTTAACGAAGTTTGGTCATCTCGGATAGATGCCATCAATCAAATAATAGTCCATGTCGTAGCGAAGTGCATTGACTATAAATTGTATCTACGACACCCTACCATTCAACAAGTCGATGAAGACGTCGGAGTGGTTGAAGACGTTAATGTCGTTGTTGCATCCGGTGACACCAAAAAATGCATGCCAAATCTACAATTGGTTATCGGACACTGCTTCAAGCGTGATAGTGGGGTGAGATCCTTTGTGGCCGCTTGTGAAGGCGCTCATCTATGCCGTCGGGAAATTCTTCCACTGCCTATGCATGCAGTCTATGCTACTGATAAACTCGTAGTGTTATATGTTTTATGTATTATTTGATGCAAGTATTGTCAAGTTTTATAGCTTACTTTGTTGATTTTTCGAACAATTACCATCCAATTGGTTAAGTTAACGAGCTTGTCAAGATTGTGTAGTTAAAACAAGAAAATATGGCTAGTTGACGAAGGATGGAGCGATGGATAAATTTGAGTGCCAGATAGTAGCACTTGACCGGGTAAGACAAGTGCCTAACATAGTACCCGGCTGGGTAAAATTAGAAGAAGCCCGAGGAGTTCATAGAGTTGGACCCGGCCAAGTAGAATTGGGCGTAACTTTCCACCCGGCCGGTTAGCACGTGGCCGCTAAGAGTTGGACCCGACTAGGTATGTGGCGTGCAACAAAGCACCGGACCGGGTAGCCTGTCGAATGGTTCACAGATTCCCACCTGACCGGGTGAGATAGTGCGCCACTATCCGCCTAGCTGGGTGACAAACGCGGAAAAGAAGTAAAGTTAGTTTTCCTGAAGAAGGTGGACAATTTTTGACATAGGGAAAAACACAGAGAAAATAGAGAAGAGAATACGGAGGGAAAAACAAGAAGAATTTTGAAGATTAACCTAGGAAAGAAGACGAAGGAATTAAACCGCATAATTCTACCATCTCGGAGGCCAATTACAGTCACTAAACGCCGAGATGTCTACAATTTTGGCTTCTTTTGATTTAACTCATTGTAGAATGTTTGGCTAGGTTTCCTCCATTGCTCCTAGCATGTAGTAGGGTGGTTATGAACATGATTTAATTTCAATTATCTAATGCCTTTGTTGGATTGAAATGCTATGATTCCTTAGTATTGTTGAATTTTAATTATGCCATTTTGTGATGCATCTTGAATGGTCTAAACACGCCTATTGTTTAGGAACAATGTTCAATTACTTGTGTTTTATTCAATAATTTTCTGCATCATTTAGTTATTAGTTTAATTTTGTATTAGTTTAACCAAAACTTCATTTGCAATTGTAATTGTAGGTCAATTAGATAATCATACGTCTCCATTTGGATTCGACCCTTAAGTATTATAACTGACAGCTATAACCTTGCAATAATTGTAATATTAGGGAAATTAACTTGACTTATTGTGTTTGATTTGTATTGAAAAAGTTGCTCTATATTACACATCAAGTTTTGGCGTCGTTGCTGGGGAGACAACGACGCCAAAACTTGATATGTAATTTGGAGACATTTTTCAATCCAGAGCTAACCATCCTGAAGATTTCGCAGATGAAATGAATAATGTCAACATACCACCGCATTACATCAGTCTGGTAAATGGTGGTAGTTTGTTTCATGATAGCAAAGATCGGGACCATATTTCTCACCTCAATGCCTTCTATGAGTTGACAATCAACAAATACCTCAAGGAGTGCCTTATGATCGGATTAAAAAAAAAACTTTCTTCTCTTTCTCTTTATAAGATAAGGCCCGAGCATAGTATGATTCATTGCCTGGTTACAATGTAGCAACATTTGAAAGAATAAGTTTATGATGGAATATAAGTCACCAGCCAAGATTGAAACTTGAGAGATGCCATCACTTTATTCCAACAACTGAGTGATGAGACATTTGGAGAAGCTAGGACTATATTTTTGGAGTAGCTTAGTAAATGCCCAAGTCATGGCTTAGCAAGGGGCATAGATCTGACTAGGTTCGATCAAGGACTTACGAATGAGAGTATGACGTTAATCAATGCTAATACTAGTAGAGATCTCGACAACAAAACTCATGATGAAGTTCATGCTCTATTTCAGATATTAGCAGCAAATAAGATAAACTGGTATAACCTGAGAAGAGTTCTAGAGAAGAAAAGTGAAACATTTGGTGCCACTATTGAATTTGAGAGGATTAGTACATTGGAAGCACAACTTGCATATATCAGTATGCAGATGGCTTTAGTGGCTAAAATAGTTTTTTCTCTATAGTTGAATCTTTAACCGCCATCAATGCTTGCCAGATGTGGAGTATGTCAAGGAAGCCATCACACGAATCAATGTCAAATGATCCAACAACAGGAGGTGGAATGAGTGGATTACATTGTCAATAATCGCCAAGGATTTAACCAAGGGCCCCAATACAATAATCAAAATAATATGAGACAATAAAAAAGTTGGAACTAAGGAGGGCCAAGCAACAATCCCAAGGCGAAATAATTCACAAACTCCTGGATTTGAGACAAGAAAACCATCCTTAGATAATCAGATTAGCAATATTTTCTCATTCATAACAATAAGCCAGAAAGAGAATGAGCAATTCAAGGAAAAACAACAGAGAAGTTTGGTCAAATGGAAGCTTCTATCAGGAACTTTGAGATGCAGATTGGACATTTAGCTCAAGCTTCACATATTAGAGCTCTGAGAGCTCTTCCCAGTGACACAGTGCCTAGCCCGAAATGAAATTAACAATGCAAAGCGGTGAAGTTAAGAAGTGATTGAGATTTAGGTTCTTCGCCAATAATGGACTATCAAGGTATTCCCGACATCTCGCACACAGCGGCGGATGAGATGTTAGACTTACAAACCTTACATGCAGGGCAGACGAGGGAGCAAGGGGAATACTGAGTCTGTGCAGGGTCCACGACATGATCAAAGAAATACTGCACCGACAGTACTTTTACACCACACTTTACTTCAGAACCTGCAATTCTCATACAGACAGTGGGATGAGCAAAGAATCCAAGTCACCTAGTCAGTTAATAGCCGAATAAAAAGGGAAAAGTGTGATAGATCCTGAAGCTTCGAGCTACTTTGAGCCCAGCTAGAGATCCGAAGAGCTTGTTTAATTTTTCTGATCACATTCCACCACCACATTTTCCTTTGAAAATGAAGAAAAAAGTTCATCAAGAGAGAAGTTTGGAGTGGATGATGAATGTGATAAGGAAACTGAATGTGAACATATCTCTAGTAGACTTGTTTGTGAATTTTTCTAGATTTTCCAAGATTTTCGAAGACATGATGGCTAATAAAGAGAAAATCCAAGAAGAAGGAGTTTAGCATTGAGTATGAACTATTCTCATTTGATCATGGGAATAATACCTATCAATAGAAGAGATTCAGGAAGATGTATCATTCATTATGAAATTGGTAACACGGTATTAACCAAGTGTCTTTTGGATCAAGGATCGAGAATTTCTCTCATGGCTTTAAAGACTGCGCGTTCGATTGGCTTGGAAAATAGGATGGAGCCTATCAACATCTCTCTACAATTGGATGATCATTCCATTGTTAAGCCAACTGGTATTGTAGAGGATGTGTTAGTGAAAGTTGATATGTTCATTATTTCAGTGAATTTTATCGCACTTTGTATGGAAGAGGACAAAGATGTGCCAATTTTGTTTGGTAGACCTTTCCTAGCTATTGGAGATGTTTTGTTAGGATCAAAGGATAACTCTGTTACCTTCAAAATTAATGGGGAAGAGGTCACAACCAATGTTGAGAGCCATGTGATATGAAGTCTAAGGCGTGTTTTTCAGTGGATGTCCTCAATAAATGCATATTTGAGAAGACTTGTTGTTCTACAAGGATAGAAGTGAGTGTTTCTTATGATGGATGTCTAGAACGAGATTTTGGTTCATTACTAAAAGTGAGCTATGATGTTGCATTCGAGAAATAACAAATCCGAGCAAGTTCTGAAAAGCAAGTTAATGTAGGCGCATCTGTTTTGAATCTGAAACCATCTATAAAAGTGTCTCCCAAGTTTGAACTAAAACCACTCCCTACAAACTTGAAGTATGCATTTTTAGGAGATGGTGATACATTACAAGTTGTTGTGTCAGCCAACATGAGCTCATAAGAGGAAAGGAAATTGATAGGGCTATTAAAGCTACACAAACAAGCTCTTGGTCGGAGTATAGTTGATATTAAGCTAATTAGCCCAACGATATGCATGCACAAAATTATGATGGAATAATGGGCTAAACTAGTAAGGGAGACACAAAGAAAACTGAATCCACTTATGCAATAAGTGGTTGAAAAGGAAAGGTGGGATATTTGTGACTATAAACGAGAACAATGAGGTCCTAGCTACAAGATTTGTCAACTCATGGAGAGTGTGCATGGACTGTAAAAAATTGAACAACGTTACAAGAGAAAACCATTTCTCGTTGCCATTTCTGTATCAACTATTAGATAGGATAGCAGGATATTCCAAATATTACTTTTTGGATGGATACTCGGGTTACAATTAGATAGCTATTGCCCTGGATGATCATGACAAGACCACTTTTACTTGTCATATTGACACTTTTGCTTTTTGACGCATGTCATTTGGCCTATGCAATGCACCTGCCACTTTTCAAAGGTGTGTGATGGCCATTTTTAGTGATCTGAACGAAAACATCATTGAGATTTTCATGGACGATTTCTCAGTATTTGGCTCATCTTTCGATTGATGTGTAAAGAATTTGGATCAAGTCTTGCAAAGATGTGAAGAGTCGAATCTTGTTCTTAATTAGGAGAAGTGTCAGATCATGGTAAAGAAAGACGTAGTGTTAGGTCACGAAGTATCCGAGAAAGGGTTGGAAACAAACAAGGCAAAAATCGAGGTTATTTCAAAACTTCCACCGCCAACCAATGTCAAAGGAAATCGCAGTTTTCTAGGACATGCGGGTTTTTATAGACGAATTATCGAGTATTTCTCAAAGGTTGCCAAGACACTATGAAACTGGTTGGAAAAGGATGTAAAGTTCATATGTAATGATAAATGTCTAGATGCTCTTGAGAAGCTAAATAAGAAGTTAGTGGAAGCTCCCGTAATCATCACATCAGATTGGACAATGACATTCGAGTTGATGTGTGATGCTTCAGATTACGCAGTGGGAGCAGTGTTGGGTCAAAGGTAAGATAAAGTTTTTCACACTATTTACTATGCTAGTGACGTACTCAGTGAAGCTCAGGTGAATTACACCACGACAGAGAATGAAATGCTAGTCGTAGTTTTGCCTTTGACAAGTTCTGTGCTTATTTACTTGGCACAAAAGTAGTACTTTACACAGACCACTCTGCTATCAAGTATTTAATGACAAAGAATGATGTTAAGCTGAGGTTGGTGAGATTGATCATTTCGTTGCAAGAGTTTGGCATGGAAGATTAGATATAAGAAAGGATCTGAGAACTTAGTGGTTGATTACCTTTCAAGGCTGGATGGATTTGTTCATACGGAGGATGAAAACGAAGTGAGGATCAATGAGATTTCCTTTTGAACAAGTGTTTCATACTAATATAAAAGATTCATACATACTATGTTTTACTTCTTTAGCAAACTATTTAGTCACTGGTGTTATTCCTGAAGGATTATTATACAACCAAAAGAAGAAATTTTTGAGTGACTCTTGTATGTATGTTTGGGATGATCCTTATCCTTTTCGTTTATGGAGTGATGGGTTGAGCGGAAGATGCATTGGTGAGCATGGCCAGCCATCCATTCTTTCAGCCTGCCACGATTCAGAGTATGTTGGTCACTTTGGAGCACGAAGAAAGATTTTTAAGGTGCTTCAATCCAGTTTTAAAGATGCAAAATCTTATGTTGAGAAATGTGATAGTGTTGTTAAACATCCGATAATATTTCGTGAATGAATGAAATGTCTATGAACAATATCCATGTAGGTTGAGTTATTTGACATGTGGGGGATTAATTTTATGGGACCGTTTCCCAAGTCATTCTACCATCAATACATACTTGTGGTCGTTGATTATGTAGAAACAGTGGCGTTGCCAACGAATGACGCTAAAGTGGTATTGAACTTTGTTAAGAAATTCATATTTAACTGCTTTGGGACACCAAGAGCTATCATTTGTGATGGAGGTACACACTTTTGCAAACGTCCTAGGAAAGTATGGTGTCCAGCATAAAGTTGGTATCCCATATCACCCCCAAACGAGTGGCCAAGTGGAAGTCTCAAATAAGGAGATTAAGAGGATTTTGGATAAAGTTGTCAAACTTTCTCGCAAAGATTGGGCAAAGCGACTTGATGATGCTTCGTAGGTATATCGAACGACCTAAAAAATTCCGATTGGCACATCTCCATTCCAAATGGTATTTGGCAAAACATGTCATTTGCTGGTGGAACTTGAGCATAAGGCCTTTTGGGCTTTGCTGATATTAAACTTGGATTATGAGATCGTAGTCGAGTTAAGGTTGTTGGATATAAATGAGATTGATGAGTTTAAGCTAAATGCATATCAAAGTGCTGATCTTTACAATGAACGTTCAAAGAGGATTCAGGATGCAGCCATTAAGCCTAGACAATTTCACAAAGAACAACAGGTCCTCCTTTATATAATTCGCAGCTGATGCAACCATCTATTGTTCATAAAGTGTGTACATTTGGTGCAATTGATATTCAAGACCAAAAAAAATGCAGGAAATTTGGAAGGTGAATGGTCAAAGATTGAAAGCTTACATCGGTGATACAAGCTTAAAGAATGGTAGAGAAGTGTTGCCACTTGTGGATCCACAAGTGTAGATTCGAAGATGCCTTAAGTCGAGCTAACGACTGTAAAGAAAGGCGTTGGTTGGGAGACAACCCAACAAGTGTTTTAGTTTTTGTATTTTTCAAATAAATCGGGGGTTTTGTTTACTTAATTCTTTCCCCCGATAAATTTGTTTGAATTAAGTTTTTTCATTTGTGTTTGTTGTTTTCTATGGAAAAATGATGGAAGAAACAACAACTGTGTCAAGGATGAAGGAAAACGGATTCCAGAACCTTCTCTACCAATTGGGTGAACTGTGGACACACAATCCACCTTACCGGGTGAGGTAAGTCTAAAAATTTGGATTTTGGAGATATTTAGCCAATTTGGTGAAATGTGGAAACACAATCCATCCGGTCGGATGAGGTAATGTCGGGAAAAAAGTTTCAGAGAGTGCTACCCAGCCGGATGATTGTGATTGTCATTTGGTATCAGCCAGGTCATATAGTTTTGTAACAGAGAGTCCTACTCGGCCGGGTAGCTTGGAAATTCAAATTTCACCCGGCCGTGTGAGAGTCGTGGACTGAAATTTTAAAAGCAGGTTTTTCTCTTCCTTTTCACTTTTTTTCCCCCAATTCCCTTTCTCCCAAACCCTAACCCACACGCCCCATTCCCTATTCTTTTATTTGCACCCTCTTTCTTCCACAATCGCACACATTACACTCATTCATACACATTCCTCCATAAAGCTCATAATTTTATTCAAAAAAATTATATGTTTAACCACTTTGCTTCAAGAACTAGTTTAGAGAAGAGATTTTTCACATTTTATTCAATTTCATCCCCAAGGTATGTTATTTTTTCTCTATCTAGTTATATTGTGTTGATATTATGTTAATTGAGCATTGTGGTGATTTAACTTATACTCATGGTCTGTTAAATGCTTGCAAATTGGTTGGGACCTTTTATCGAACATTTTATGTGCATGATGTGTATTAGTGGCATTGAATTCATTTTTGCACTTAGTGTTTGATGTTGTTCTTTCGTGAGGTTTAGAAGAGATTTTCTTTCTAAAGTATGTAATGAGGGGTGATGTTTGCTTAATAGGTTCACAAAATTGACACTGTGTCCGACAATATTGTGATGTCAATCGTTCACAACAAGTGCATGTGCATCATTAGCTTCATTTTTATGCTTTTGAGTTTTCAATTACTTATAGGAAGATTGCTTATAATTGTGAGGGATAGACATTTGACATAAATCAAATTTAAGGTTTGAGGGAAATTTCAATGTTTTTATGTGTGCTTTTAATTTGTCACTAGTATGGTCGTAATGGTTTTCGTGTTCATGTACCAAAACAACAAACGGCCACGCCTTCCAACCCGCGGTTCTTCGGTGTTCAATTCCAAAACCTTGAGCAACGAGCTTGCTGGGATGCACTAGTCAAGCTTCATGTCCAACCATCCCCGTATCTGGAAGATTCGACGTTGTATGTGCTTGGGATTTAAGAATGCTTTTGGGAGATGTATGTAGTTGGGGGTTTAACCATATTATTTTGATGGCCACAAGATTCATTTCATCGCCTAATATTGGATTTCCCAGCACGCTCCATGTGCGAATGGAGAGATGGCGAATGGAGTCATTCACTTTTCGCCTCCGCAACCAGAATTTCGACATGTCCATCATCAAATTCAATGCAATACTTAATTTCCACGATGAGGATATGGGTGTAGTTGAATATTCAGAAGAGTATGATTGGGATGCTTTTGGACTGCTATCAAGCTCCCCAAAAACGGTAACGAGAGATTTAATGATGCTCGTGCCAAGGCTTCTCAGATAAGAAATTCGGCTCTTCGATTTCTGCAAAAAACGTGTGCATGCCTACCATTTGCTCGCTTTGAAGGGGGAAGTATCCAGAGTGATTAAGTGTTCCTACTGTGGAACATTTTAAATGGGCGATGTCTATATATGGGCCACTTCATCATCAAACAATTGGAGCGGCAGGCGAGGAAGACGTCGAGAACTATTTGATGTGGCTGCATCATCACATCTTTAGCCCTCGATTGTGGGGTGGATGTTGAGGATTTCTTGGAAGATATGGACGAAAAATACTTAAACTTTGGAAGTGCTGAAACAAGTCAAGTTTATCAATGTCGATTGGAGGCTCCAAGGATACTTCTTTCGAAAGACGGATGACCATTTCCTGTTTCCGGATCCAGTCAATACGTATGTCAATGAATGACATTATCAAACCAATTGGAGGATGAACGAGGAAGTGCACCAGCAAATAGTGGCCAATAATCCTCCACAATTACCATGGGCCCGACCACGATTTCATCCTCATGTACCATTCATAATGCCACAACCAGAACGGCGAGCCACCACTGCCACAAATCCAAGCTCCAGATGATAATCTTGATGAAGCTGAATCGGCCAATAGGCGGCAAAGAAGAAGGCGCCAAGAAGACCGAGAGAAAGAGGACGTCACAATTACCCAGACATTGGACTAGTTTGAGACCACCATGGTCCAAAACTCCAACCAGCTCAACACTCGTCTAGATGTCTTCGGGGATCAGCAACGTGCTGAAACTGAACAAATGGGCCAGCTCGAGGGTCACTAGCATGTTGAACCGTGAAAGAATGGACTGGCTCGAGCACATGTTGACAAGCATGTACGATCGGTTACCCTCCGCCCTCTCATCATGAATAAAGGTTCGTCATCAAAGTCACATCTCTTTCACACTTATTCTTTGCAGTGCACTGAATAAGTTTGGAGGGTGTCATCAATGGATTTGGTATTCTTTTACTGCTTTTGATGTCTTGTAGTGGACTTTGCTGTAGTTTTAATGCTTTTAATGTGTTGGTTATTGTTTTTTTTTTTGGGTATCCTATGTGTTCTGATTCTCATTATGAAGAAATTAAGTATGAATTGCTTGTGATGATTGGTGGTATTGAAAGTGTTTTTAGGATTTAATGTGTAGTTGTTCAAAAAAGCGATACACAATTAGTGAACTGGTAGTTCGTCTTGTATTATGCTATAATCTGATAAGATTTTGAGCTTAATTTTTCCTTCATGTGTATTTTTATTATTTAAAATTTTAGTTGTATAGTATAGCAATATCTTATTGAAGTTAGATATAAATACAAAAATTCAAGTACATATATTACGTGTAACTATATAAAATAGTAGTATAATGATAATAGACTTCATTAAATAGTTAAAACTGAGACAATGCTATAGTGGAAATAGATCGGAGTCATTTGAAAATGTGGCATCAAATGCTGTAGTAGAAATAGATTGGAGTAATTTGAAATTGGAGTAGTTGCTGATGTGGAGTAGTTGCTGATGTGGCATCATAACGAGTACTCAGGGTGAAGTGGATGTTCATATCTGCGGTGAAGGGGTTTAAATACAAGATTCTAGAAACAAAATATGATGCCTAGGCACAACATACATACCACAAACACAAGTCATAAATCACAAGGAAGCCAAAATCAATAGTAGCAGGCACAACTCATGACTCATACCCATCCCTTTCTATCTCTATACACAAATTCATCTTTTTCTTTACTTGAAACTGGAACCCCCAGTTGTCTTAGAGGAACCAGCAGCACCATGTTCACCGGGTCCTGCAAAAAGCTGGGGCCCACCCTTCCTCAATTTCCCTGCATTTCCCTTCAACGAGAGGTTCTTCCGCAATTGGTTCCTGTTAAGAGACAGCAATGTGTTTCGACTTGGTGTGTGGAATGCTCCTTCAACGCAATCTCCTGCTTGAACGCAGCCCCATTGCTTGGATGGCACGTCTTCAGAGAAAGGTTTAAGCCGAGGGAAGGTGTTCCTCAGCTTGGAAAACATTCTCGGGTCTGGGGAGTTCTCTTCTTCGATCTTGATGCAGATGGGACACGGAGGGTCATTCTTACGAGCTTTAGGCGTTGTTTGGTCCAAGCACTCCGCATGAAAGACATGGCGACAGGAAAGGACTCCAGCGACTGGCATATCTCCACTCTTGACAATCCTACGAGAGCTCCATGGAGATCTCTGTGAAAGGAACCTCTCACACAACCCGCATCTGAAACAATCTGCAGGACTCCGAGATCTGTTTGGAAGATCACATTCAAACGTCTCGGGTGCTTCAGTGAAATCAATACTGCCACTAGCGCTGCTCAAGTGATTTCTATCTCTTTGTGGAGTCATAGTATCAGAGTCAGCCAGCCCAGCAGATGAAATACCAGTACTCTCTCTAGCAGGCCTTTCTGATGGAAGGGACAAAGGGTGAATAGCTTTAGACATAAAGCAACGACGGTTACGATGAGGGGTATGTGACTTGACCATGGACTCATAATCACAACTACTATCTGATCGGGATGATGTGGAGCCTCCACTATCCCTAGCTGCTGATGTTCCCTATATAAGATTGTTCAGTTTTGTAAATATCACACATTTTGAGCAAAACTAAATGTTGCTAGAACATCAACATGGACACAGTTACGGTACCTCCATTGTGGGAGAAAAGGATAATGGCCTCCAAACTACATCTGAAAAGGAATATTGAAGTATGAACATTAGGTGGTGTGGTACTATTACACCATAAAGACCAATATTTAGGGCCAAAATTTCTCAGGTTTCTATCATAATATAGAAAACCTGTAGAATCTAAAACTTATTTGTTTACTAAGACGAAGCTTCAATCATTATATTGAGGCCGTAGAAAAAGATCAAAACCTAAGACCACACAGTTGCTCCCCCAAATACATTTCAGAAACTATGGCATGAGTTTGAACATTAATTTACCCATACATGTGAAGCAATCTCAACTTTAATTCTAGTTGTAAAAGCAGTAGCATCACTAATTATTGTGTCTCTACCAATCCCTAGCTCAACTTGAAAACATAAGTCAGAGAAAATGTTATAGCACATAAGGGTTGGATGTTGTTTTTCCATACTCATAATTTATTTGAGAAGAGGAATGTCTAAGTAAAGGATTTCAGCTGTGAGCATATGGTGAAGTTATGAGATACACGTGATCCAGAACAATTTGAGTAAGGTAGAAAGGCAAGAGATCTAGGGTAAAAACAAATGTTAGCAAACTAGGAACTTATACAATATAACAACCTAACAAAATTAAAATGGAAATGAGAAAAATAGATCGAGATTCTACAGTATATATACTAAAATATGAAATAACACGAAATTCATTTCATATACCTCTCGTTGAAGCTCCATAATCATCAGTGCCAATTTCTTGTATTGCTGGGGGTGTCCATTGCTGCGAAGGAGATATGTCAGTCGGACTGCTCAAGTAGGGAGCAATGCCATCGGATACAAGAAACTGATGATTTGTCAGATTGTTTCCTCTCACCCAACTTCTACTTTCTCTACTATTTGATGATGCTGAAGACCCATACAACTGAATGCCATCATGGGAACCAAATGACACCACTTCCGGTTGGAACTGTAAGTCCCATCTTGAAGGAGGGGGGGAAAAGCTTGTATTATTTCTCCAGTAGGGCTCGTGTGGTCCCACAGACCAGTCCCGGCTGGCCGCATTAGACCCATGTGGCCTTGCAGCCACACAACAAAGGGACCCCGTTTTAGCTATCTTTCACAACACACCACAGTTCTTTAAGGCACCAAACTATCCCCACACCTCCAAAAACTTCTCAAATCTCAAAAGGACAAAAGCATGTCAGTCCATTCCAGGCTTTTCAGAATACTTAAATAACGTTCATCCCTTCAGCGTACCATATAATAAATATATTAATTTCGACAGTTTGATCACTGAGAGCAAACTATACTAGCCTGCTACAGACATTTAACAAGGGTAAGAAGCACATAGCACTATCTACTTTCACCAGTGTAACTATAGCCTTTGATCAGTATAATCAAAATTGCATCCTCTCTCCCTGCCTGCAAGTTCTCCAAAGCTTCAGATATTCAAATCCTTTGAATCTGAGAGAAAAAAGAGTGTGAAGTTAGATAGCAGTCACATACTGTAAGAAGCATATACAAATATGAAAAGAACAAAAAAGAAAATCCCGGCCAATCAATCAACAAACTAACACCGATAGTCTAGGTGCATTATAATACCATCTAAAAAAATCATTTAAACTTAATAATTAAGTTCGCCCCTCTAAAAATCATGTTATAAAATGTCAGTTTTTGTATTTCAAAATACCTACATTTCCTTAAAAAAATGCGCAAAATGTAAGTTTCTTCGTACTAGGTATGAAGAAATTTACAGGAGTACCGAAACTTAAAATTTTGCACTCCAAAAGTCAACCACGATAATGATCCCATATGAAAATTAAATAGAAGTCGTTCAATTATTTCAAATTATTGCAGTTGCAGCTCATGTAAATTGATGAAGCAAGCGGCATATCGCCATAGGAAAAAGTAAAAATTAAAAATAAAAAACCAAAATTTGAGAAAAAAATAAATAAGAACCCTCATATCCCTACCCCAAAAGAACAAAAATTCGTTAAATATAAGAACGAGAAAGAAATGGAGAAAACATCGTACCAGCCCAGAAAAATGAAACTCGTTTATCTTGACTATTCTTCTATAAGGACTACCAATAACTCGCGTATGCATACATAATACCAAAAAAATACATACTACAACAGGAGAGAGAGAAAGCTTACTTGTCTGAAAAGAATGGGCTGGAGAGAGTGAATGAGAAGAAGTGTGCGCTTGAGTAAAATATAAGAACCCTAATTTGACGGAGAGAAGCGCGATTTTCCCGGTCGTTATTTTCACTTTTGCCCCTCATCTATATGGTATTTCTATATCATACCCCAGGACTTTATTCTACTATTTCCCTTTTATTTATAATCAACGAGCTTGTTGACACATAATATTTCTATTAGAATATTATAGCTATGGATGTCAATTTAGTACGAAATTCATGGGTTGTTTGTCCGATTAATCCGACAATCCGACAGGATTAGCGCTGAAAATTATAATTCGGAATTAATTTCAACTCGAACGACCCTAAACCGAATAGCCCACAATCCGATAGGGTTGGCCTGAATATAGCTCGAGTCTCATAGGATCGACCCGAAAATTAGCAAATTCTCATTATTTAGTATTCAAACTTCATTACTGTAGTTTTTTCCAACTTTTGAAAGTTAGTATAATAAGATTTTTTTAAATGTATGTAAAAATGCATTTTGATTCAATATTAGAAAGTTATATTTATCATTTCATTTTTTTATATTTTACTATAACATTTAATATAAAATATTTAGATTCAAAATTTAAAAAACGATAATCATTTATGAAAAATATATGTTCTTATTTCTCTAAGAGGTACAATAAGATTTGAGTTAAAGCGGCATTCATTTATGGATGTATTTTTTTGTTAGAAATATATAATTATCAAAATTAATATATTAATTTAAAAATTCTTAAATTTTTGTTAAGCCCGATTAGACCGATGGGTTAGCCGGAACCCGACAATTTAGAGTTAAGATTGAGAATTTCTAACCTAAAAAAACCACAACTCAAATGATCCATAACCGAATAGGCCGACAATCCAATAAAATTGGCCCGAACCCGAGCGGTCCAATTGACATGCCTAATTATGGTACCATATTTAATTCTTTCTTTTCTAATGATTATTATTAAAATTGAGTGACAATATTATTCTTTATTTCCTTTATATTGAGACCTTTTATTTATTAGTTTCAACATTCATTGAGAATAAATATATTATGGTGATTATATTCTCCTTTTTCCGTTTCACAAAGTTTAAAGGAAGTGGTGGTTTTGTTGTCATAATCTATTGAGATGAGTTCTTCACCATAAAAATATATAATAAGCAGAATCGAATTTAATTTAATGCCACGTCAGCTTTAATTTTGCCACGTCAGTTACGATTTTGAGGATCGTGGGAAATTTCAAACAACAACAAAGTTCGTGATTTTTCCGACCAAGTTTTAAGTTCGTGTGAAGATCCGGAATTTGGCCAAAGTTCGTGATATTAGCGACCAATTGCCCTAAATAAAACAACACTGAATAAATTGGGAATGCATGAATAAGAATATAAGATAAAGGAAAAAAGGCCTCCTGAACTGAAATTGATAATGGTCCACATCATTAGCTGGTTATCTCCAATCATTAATCAGCAGGTGCAAAATGTTGGAGATGCCAAAGCTATGAACATTCTACTTACCAACATCACTACAAAAGGGATTCTCCAAAATCCCAAAACAAACAAACTGACAAATGCACAAGAAATCTCATTACTATCCCAAAACTGGCAGCAGAAAGCTGTCCATTCAACCACTCCATTATCCTTCTTGCCATGTTCCCTTCTGTCTTCTCTCTGACAGCGACAGCGGGGTAGTCAGGAGGCGAGTGATTTGAATCTATTCCCTTGCATCATAGTAAGCCATAGAATCACAATTTACAGCAAGATCACTTGTATTTCATGGTAGAAAGTAGTGCTAAATGCGAGTCTATTAATTATAGGCGATTCCATAGACGTGGGGGTTAATGAGCGAGGCTGTGGATAGAACGGCTTGATTCACACGAAGATCTGAAAAGCCGGCTCCGGCAATGTTGGTTGCAGTGTGACGGGTTAGATGGCACCCATCAGCAACAGTTTCCTTGTACAAATCTAAGAAGTGTTCCATCTGCACATAGTGGCCATCAAGGTGTTAGTGTTTGATGTGGAATTGATAGGGTGATTTCAGTTAAGTGATCTCTCCCTCTATGTTTTTTTTTTTAAAAAAAAAACTTGTATGAATGGGTAAGAAACATCATCTTTTGCTGCTAAATGCTCCACAAATATGTATAACCCCCTCGCTTGCACTATAAAAAATTCGCGTCAAAAATCCGCCGTTAAATATGGTTATCGGCAGATTACTGACGGATAAGCCACATCGTTAAAGTAATTGATGTAAAAACAATTACCGACGGATAACGTCTGATGGTAAATATTACCGGTGGATTACCGACGGCCACACCCGCCGATAAAAGTTTGACGGGAACAACGGCAAAAAAATACGGTGGATTTACCGGCGGATTTTATTCGTCAATAATACCGGGGGACAGAATTCACCGATAATTTATAATTTTTATTAAAAAAAATTATTTTTAAATACAATAAAAAAATGCTAACCAAAAGATATTACATTTTAATTAATAATTAATAATTGCTACAACAAATTCATTTGTTAATCCAAAAATTTCTAAACTAAAACTTCAAAGATAGAACATATTGGACATAATACATTGAGATCGAAACAGGATAGAGCAAAGTAGGAAATAGCGAAATCCGGGACATCGTGTAAACCGGCAACGACCATTTCTAAACCTGTTATCACTGTCAATGTAACTAATCAAAAGTTTGATAGATGTCTCCTACCTCAAATAGACCACACAACTGAACAAAATTATCAAAAAACTAGTCACTATTACAATATTAGCATAAAACCACTTCCAATAATCACACAGACAGAAATCATCCTTAGCTATTCCATCAGCAATTCCACAATCAAACAATGCCTGCAGAAGATTTATATATGAAAATAATTAATCTTATTTTCTATAGTGGTCTCACTGTCTTAAAAGAACATGTCAGTAATCTTGAAGATATTTCAACTTAGTTGTGCTTTGAAGTCTTTTTGGGTATTGTTTGTAGCAAGAGTCGTCAAGTTTTTATCTTACTTTATTGGTTTTACAAACAATTACCCATCATTTGGTTGGATTAACGACTTTGTCAAGATTGTGTAGTTAAGGTAGGGAAACGTGGCTAAGGATGCAATTTTGGCGAATCGAAGAGCCAGAAAGAAGCACCCGGTCGGGTAAAACAATGGCTCAACTATCACCCGACCAGGCGAAAGTGAGAAAACGACCGTAGCGTCTTGAGACATCCACCCGACTGGGTGGAAGTGCATGCAATGGCTAACCCGAGTGGGTCGCACTCGGCAGAGATCAGGAGATCTGACCCGGTCGGGTCAGTGGCTTGCAACAAGTCACTTGGCCAGATTCGAAGATAGCAAAATTTCCAGCAACTTTCACCCGACCGGGTGCATTTGGCTCCACAAGTCACCCAGCCGGATGGCGCACGCAAACAAGCTCATTCGCGATCTGATCGAAGCCAAATTAACCTATCTTGATCCACCATTATAAATACATCCTAAGACATGTGGGCGAGAAATCCTGTAGGCTACAATACACTTGAAAAGAGAGAGAAAATAGAAAGATAGACCCTAGGAATAAGAGATTCTACCAGGAAGATCCAACATCTCATAGACGAGTGCAGTAATCGAATTGAACAGCCATGAGAACTATAGTTTCAGTTTTATTTACTGTATTTCATAATAGGATGTTAGGCTAAGCTTTCTCAGTTGTTCCTAGTATGTAGTAGGATGATCACTGACATGTTTTGGTTTGAGTTTGTCGTTCTTACGTGTGATTTCATGGTTTGATTTCGTTTTATGGTTTGAAGACTATCTAATAATGCATCATTGAGTAGTTTTATCTTGCTTATTTTCTAATGTCTCTTTAACTTGGAAAATATGAGCGAAATACATAATACGAGAACCCTAGAATTTAGTATTGTTTAGAGAAAAGTTTGAAGGTGGATATATGTGTTAAATATGCTTAAAAGTTAATGTAGGCTTACTGTACTTCCAAGGGAATATAGGTTAATGAATAAGGGTTATGAGACATGTTCAACTTATTATAATCCTGCAATTCCTTTGACGTGTTCAGTGTTAATCGAGTGAAAATATAACACAATCCTCAATACCATGGAACTGAACTAAGAACGTATATTTGAGTTAAGCATGCATGTTTAGTCATCCGACCATATTAGAAATAACCTTCTCCATCTTATTCAGTAATAAAGTTTTATTTGCGTTTTTCTTTGCTTTCTTTCATTTAAAGTTTTAGTTTAGTTTGTTTATCATCTCACTTTACTTTTGTTTCAATTAAGCAATCAATTTATCACCTTTTGGGTTCGACCCCTAATTACTATCTTCGACGTCGTCCTCTTGTAGTTAAGAGTTACTTTTGAGTAATTTTATAGCTTGTAAAATACGCATCATCATGACATGTAATGGGCCAGCTGTTGCTTATGCGCATGATAGGCAGATTTCAGCAAATTCCCGATGGAAAGTTTTGAAAACTGTCAAGACTATTCTTAAGCACCTTAGAAAAACTAAAGAATAATACTTGATCTATGGCAACTAGAACTATCAATTATTGGATATACTAATTTTAGTTTTCAAACATGTAATGATGACTATAAGTCTTAGTTTGGACATGTTTTATTTCTAATGGCGGTGTAGTAAGATGAAATAGTTCTGAAATACTATTTTTAGTTTAACCACTATTGCCAAGAGCTACGAACTATTAAGGCTAATGTGAAATTAGAAAGAGTACTCATGGTTGATAACTTGGTTGATCATTTCACCAAATCTGTCTGTACAACAATACACGACAAGCACTTTGAGTGCTTAGGTATTAGACATGTTGGTTGTTGGCTTTGAATCAGTGTGAGTTTAAACATATTACCAAAACTTCCTGTTACACAACAATGGTTTATGTCAAGAAGGAACTAGAGAAAGAACGAACGAGAACTGGGAAGAACGTAACACCCTAATTGATAAAGGCAGAATCATTAGCGTCCTCATTTCTTTCTTATGTATGATTGCAATCAGAGCTAGCTGACTGTACATGGACGAGCATGTCAAATTTTCGAGAACAAGTATGAAAACCAACTTCTGCCAAGGTCTGTGAAACAGCAGTAGTAAGAATGGGCAAAATAACACAACATATAGGAGAAATTACAATTAGGGCAGGTGGAATAGATGCATACTGCTGGCATAAACAAGGATATCTGGATCTGCTGCCGCCTGTGCATATTTCTGGCCGGTGCCGACGCCAATTTCCAGTATCCTTTCTGGCTTTCCTCTCAAATTAGCAAATACCTCTGACTTGTAACCTGCAATCTTACCAATTCTGAATGGATTTTAGATTCTTTATATATTTAGCATTATTCATTAAAACAGTAGGCTCTTTTAAAAGTCACTAACCTCTGCTTCATAAGATCTCATTGTTTTGTCCGTAGCTGATGCATAAAACTCCTCGTACCAATCTGGTCTTGGAGGATGAATGCTATTCAACATTGTCTCAATAAAACAGAGTAATAAGAAACACAAATTTGTATTACTAAATCCCCCTTTCCACAAATCGGAACGTGAAAGGAAGTGATTAAGGCTATACAGATAAAATGGACCAAATTCTTGCAAACTCTTCCACCAGCAACACTCAACTATCCAAGATTCTTGGGCTTGTTTTAACTAACTACTCCGAATCTTCTTCACTTCATATTTTGACTTTTTCTTACTTCAAATTCAATCATTTCTGTGTTCTTGTTACTTTTTACACATTAACTTATTGATATTAGATTTTAATTGTTTTGATATCATAAAGTAGGCAATTAGACGCTATGATATATTACTCATTCGATAAAGAAGAGGGTAGCATTACTTTGGACATTTTAGTAAATTTCAGTGCCCTTATTCTTCTTTACCCTAAAATTCCAATAACCAACAAACTATTTCATTGGATATTTTTTGAATTTTGCTGATATGCCCTTCCAACATTTCCAGAGGCGGTTACACACAAAAACAGTATACTCATTTCAACATTTGCGCTGCTCAAGAGAGATTCCTCGGCGAAAGCTTCCTGATTTTTCGAGCGTTCACCGTTAAATCTCCGCTGTAAATATACATTCTTTTCGTATAAATTTCATGCATTTACTTGAATTTATTAGCTTTGGAATATTGGATTTGAATGCGGTATATGTTGGCAGAAGGGTGTACTCTTCGGCTATATTCATGTATTGATCAATCCTTTATGTGATTTTTGTTGAAATTAGCATTTCTTTTTTAATGGGTTTATCGTTCTTTGAGACATTCACACAGATTTTCAGCTAGCTGTGCTCTGAGCCGAGCGTTTATTGCTTTCCTTATTCATATTTCTCTGAAATTTCTTGCCTTTTTTGTGTTTGATTAACGTGGAAAGGTTTTTTATCTGCATTGTTTATTTTGATAATTTGGTCATATTTAGTGATACATTGGTATTGGGTGTAGTTAGTTAAATCACCGCGTAAAACAAATGGGCCAACGAGGTGATTACGGAAGGGGATCTCATGCTCCATCTGATTATTCTGCAAATGAAGGTGGGAAAATAAGAGATGGCATTGATGAAAAGGAACAAAATTTGATTGGAATGGAGCATACAGTTTATCGTTATCTATGCCCGTTGAGGAAAATTGGGAGCATTATTGGCATTGGTGGGGATATTGCCAAGCAGCTGAGAGCCGAAACTCATGCAAGAATAAGGATTAGTGAGACCATCCCGGGCTGTGATGAACGTGTTGTCACCATCTACAGCACGAGCGATGAAACAAACAACTATGGAAACGAGCAAGTTTCCCCTGCGCAAGATGCACTGTTTAGGGTGCATGATAAGGTGGTAACCGAGGAACAGCCTGTGAATGGTGGTGCTTTTGAGGAGCCGCTGCAAATCACTGTGAGATTGCTCGTTCCATCGGATCAGATAGGTTGTGTGATTGGTAAAGGTGGGCATATAGTTCAGAATATACGTAATGAGACTCATGCTCAGATCAGAATCTTGGGCAGCGAGCATCTACCACCTTGTGCTCTGAGTTCCGATGAGCTCATCCAGGTATATAGCATTTCAGTTTTCTGTTTAGTTACTACTTGCATTAGTTCTACGCTTTGAATATAATTCCATGTTAATTTGCAGTTATTAGTCTATATAAGTCGATATTAGATGCTGCACATTCTGTTTTCTACTTGTAACACCCCTGTTATCAAACATTAGCTTTTGTCTTGATTGGTGATAATTTGCTTGATTGTATTAGATAACTGGTGAAGCCACTGTTGTGAAGAATGCCCTTTGTCAAGTGGCTTATCGTCTTCATGATAACCCCTCCCGATCACAGCAATCAATATTGACTTCGCCAAGCATATATAGATCTGGAATTTCATTTAATAATTCGAATCTTGGAGGGCCACCAACCTCCTTGATGGGTCCTTACAGGAATTACAGAAAAGACGGCAGAGAATGGTCTTCTGTTGCCAGAGAATTCTCACTTCATTTAGTTTGTCCAACTGAAAATCTTGGTGCTGTCATTGGTAAAGGTGGTTCTGTTATTAAACAAATAAGACAGGAGTCGGGTGCATTTATTGTAGTTGATAGTTCTGGCGCTGACGCAGATGACTGTATTATATCGGTTTCTGCTAAGGAGGTATGCATATGACTAACTGTGTGTGATTCTGCTCATATAGCAACAATGGAAGGAATATTCTAAATTTATTTCTGATATTTTAGATGCTTGAAGCACCTTCTCCAACTATAGATGCAGTAATGCGGTTGCAACCACGGTGCAGTGAGAAAATAGAAAGAGATTCAGGCGGTCCTGTGATCACAACTCGTTTGCTAGTTTCAAGCTCAAGAATTGGATGCATCATTGGTAAAGGCGGGGCTATCATAAAAGAGATGAGAAGTACCTCTAGAGCAAATATTCGAATTTTCTCTGATGAAAATATTCCCAAAGTTGCATCCGAAGACGATGAGATGGTCCAGGTGAATGAATTAGTTTGTTATGCATTATTTATTATGGAATGACATCACTGAACTTACCATAAATGCTGACCAGATAAGTGGAGAAGTGAATGCTGCTAAAAATGCAATGTTACAAGTAACGCAGCGGCTAAGAGCTAACATACTTGAGAGTGATGGAAGCTCATCAGCATTTCCCATACATATGCCACCGATTGAGGCATTTGAAGGGCAAACATATGTAAATCGTCATAATAGAATGCATAATCAAGGGTACTCAACCTACTCCGGTAAATACAGTACCAAGACCTTGCCTCAAACTGACAGTTATGGGGGGAGCTATGATGATCCTCAGGTACTAGTCTTGACTTTAATTCAATCTACTCGTCGTTTCCATATCCCAATCTAAGTTTGATGTTACAGATGGTGAGCGGAAGTGGTTATGAGGCATATGCTGCTTATTCGTCTGCTCAGTCGACTGGCGCCAGGTAAAGTTATATCTCCCCGGTGAGATTTCTCGATCATCTCACGTTCCGAATCCTTCCACCAAAACAAAGCCGCCCTCTACATTTCTGTTTCATTGGGACTCAGTAGTTCTTTCCTCTTTTTCACAGAGTTCATCATCCTAATACGCGTTGCTTATGCCAATGCAGCTATGGTGTATGATGGTTGAAGGAGCGTGGTGCCCTATTTGGCGAGGCCAGCGGTACAAGTAAAGAATCGAGAACCAGATAAACAGGACATGGTGGAACTAAGTACTCTCAAATCTCAATGTTGCACCTGAAAGTCCTCGAAAAGTTCCATGTTTCAATGAAACTTGTTGGCTGGATTTGGCTAATGCTGTTATACAATAATAGAAACCGCAAGAGCTCGTTCGAGTTTTGCTTAAGATTTATTGAGCAATCACTTTGCGCTCAGCTATGTATTTACCACGTTTTGGGAAAAATTATGTTGCTGCTTTCAGGTCTTCTTGATTTTGATCATGGTAAAACTCTCTGAAATTGTGTGTGTGGGTGTGGGTGTTTGTGTGTGTGGGTGTGATCCAGCATTTATGTGATAAAGAAGCAAGAACAAATGAAGCAGTTGAATGATGTGGACATAGTTATCAAATATTCTAGAAATAAACTATTTCCTCCGTCCTCCAAAAATATAGTACAATTACTATATTGGTGTATCCTAAATGTATAATACTTTTCATTTTAGAATATAATCTCACATTCTATTGTATATTTAAACTTTAAAAATACTTTTTATTTACCAAAAAATTACACATTTTCTATATAATGGGGGACGGAGAGTGTATTATTTTTGGTATATTATACCCAAAAGACGAAAACAGTAAAGTTACAGAAAAAGAATGATACTTACCACATAAACTAATCTTTTATTTTTGGTATTTTCTACCCAAAAGACGAAAACAGTAAGAGTTATTGAAAAAGAATGATACTTACCGCATAAACTAATCTTTTATTTTTTGTATACTCTACCCAAAAAACGAAAACAGTAACGTTACAGAAAAAGAATGATACCGAATAAACTAATCTTAAATCTTGGTATATTCATAGATGTGGAAAGCAAAAGTAGATAATTACAAGATCATTACAACCTAATCCACATTGATCTTCTTCCATTGCTGGATTATCTAGGAAGATCCAAACTTGCTTATGTCTGAAAATACCAAAAATGCTTCTCAACTCTCTCCAGCTCTCCCATTTAACACAGATGCAACAGCTGCTGCACAAAACACTTGGGGCACAAGAAATGAAGCCAGAAGAGCGTGCAGATCATGATCAAGAACCGAGAGAGTTGGGGGCGAGCAGAGGAGTTCCGATATTAGATCTCTTTCTCAGAATACTAGCTATTGTCGGGACACTAGGAAGTGCTGTGGCGATGGGAACTACAGATGAGACGCTTCCCTTCTCAACACGAGCATTCATATTCCAAGCTCAATATGATGATATCCCAGCTTTTAGGTATGTGAATAAATTCTTACATGAAATGATTTTTTTTGTTTATGTTATCATTGTTAATGTTGTTTTTTGTTTCACTAAAGGTTCTTTGTGATCGCGAATGCAACAGTATGCGGATATCTTGCTCTCTCTCTACCAATGGCCATCTATCATGTTATCAAGAGAGGAGCAGCTAAGAGCTGGGCTCTGCTGATCTTTCTGGACGCGGTAAAGACTTGTTTTTCTTTTTTGAAAGCATGCATTACTAATATATCTTAATGGATTCATGATTCACTCGAAAATCATGTAAGAATTCTTTGTTTCAAAAAAATTTGTGCAGATAATGCTAGCTGTACTAACTGCAGGAGCCTCAACAGCAGCAGCTATTGTGTATTTAGCACACAAGGGGAATGCTTCAGCAAATTGGTTAGCTATATGTCAGCAGTATAAGAGTTTCTGCAACCGTGTCACGGGATCTCTAATCGGCTCTTTTGGTGCAGTTCTTATCTTGATTCTGTTGATCCCTCTGTCAGGTTTAGTACTATCTAAACGAGCGATATAGGAACACAAAAATGATGCTTCACTAGAAAAAGCTCTGCTAAAACTACGTGATCAATGCTATAAATAAAATAAAACAAGCGCCATAGTTCAGAATCTCACTATAATTAACATGAAAACCTCAACTTTTTTTTCTTCTGTCATCTGATGATTATCATGATATGGATGAAGCAAGAAAGCTAAGAACGTCTGGAAACCATAAGTTTCAAGCCGTTTGCCATGGACAGAATCGTCATCATTCTGTACTTCACCGGGTGCCCCTGCACCAGCTTGAACTCGTAGAATCTGCACAAAATGGCAAGAGCCATCTTCATCTGCAGATATGCGGAGTCTTTCCCCAGGCAGATCCTCGGCCCTGCCTGCACCACGATCATTTTACACTATCACGATTCTTTTGAGCTAAATTAACCGAAAAATTCATCTTTATTCCTTGATCTGTCATACCTGAAATGCAGTGAATTTAAAAGGAGATGCATTTTGGAAGACTCCATCTTTGAGCCATCTCTCGGGTTTGAAACATGCTGCATCCGAGCCCCAGTTGTAGTCCATTCTTCCCATGGAATACGGTACATATGTCACCATCCCTCCAGCCTTTACCTTTGTTCCTGCTGGCAAAACATCGTCCTCTAAGATGCCTTTTGGATCCTAAAAAAAGTTCAATGCAGTTTCTCATCTGTCAATTGTATTCTTTCACCCTTAGATTTAAGTCATGAATGGCCTAACCTGAGGAACAGCAGGGTAGAGTCGAAGCGTTTCTGTTATGACTGCGTGCAGGTAGTATAGTTTCCCTAGTGAATCATAGCTTAAGAGGCTAGAGAAATGCATTACTCTCTGATCAAATGATTCTTGATCCTCCTTGCACAGCGTGGCTCCCTCTTCTTTCGTGCATTCCTCTTCAAAGCTCCTCAGCTCAGAATAGAGCTTCTCTGCTACCTGCTCATGACTCATGACCATGTAGATAGCCCAAGTGAGGGTTGTGGCAGTTGTGTCACGACCAGCAATCACAAAGTTGAGAACCACGTCTCTGAGGCTCTTGTCCGTCATGTTGTTTTCCGGATCCTTGCTCAGCTCGATGAATCTTGACAGTATGTCGTGCTTCATCTGAAACAATGTCATTCTTGTTAGAACAATATAATATTTATATATATATATGTGTGTGTGTGTGTGTGTGTGTGCTGTTAGTTCACCTTTGAAGTAGTTTTGGGTTAGTTACCTTTTCATCTCTGGTTTCTTCCAATTCTGCCTTGCGCCGTCTAATGACGGAGTAAGTGAACTCATCGATGATCTTGATGTCTTGATCAAGCACAGCCTCTGATCCCACATTCAAGAATTTCTTGATTTTCCAGAGTGGATCAATAAATCTCAAAGTCACAGTTATATTTGCAGAATCAAAGGCCTTTGCAAATAGATTGTCTGGTAAATCAGCAGCTAATGTTCCTATCTCCACACCAAATCCAACCTTGCAGATCGAATCCAGAGTCATTCTCATCAAAAGCTCCTACAAAAAAGCAAATTATTCTTCACAACAAAAACAAGAATCTCGAACAAAGATTATGATGATTCTTGGTTTAATTAATTATACCTGCATATCTACTACTTGGTTATTGTAAGATGCATGGCTCAAAATGGAAGAAAGTTTAAGGCTATATTCTCTGAAAACCACAGTGCTGAAATCCCTCAAATTCTTGGAAGCAAATTCGAAGCTAGCAGTCTTCCTCTGCTTCCGCCACAGCTCACCATCCACATTGAAAATCCCATTTCCCAACAGCACTTCCATATACGAATGGTACACCTCACCCTTCACACAAGAAAAACATTAAACTCCTCGAATATTCAACAAACCATGCTAGCAAAACCTAGTATGAATGCATGTAGTGAAAAGGTTTTTTTTTATTTAATAAAAATAAAAATAAAAACCTTAGGGTAGTTGTTGAAGTTGTTTTTCAAGACGTGCTCAACGTCGGCGGGATGGGCGATGTAGGTGTAGGTGGAGAAAGGCATGGGGACGACAACGGTTCTTGACGCCGTTAAGTAGTTGAGGATCCAATCGTGCATGACGTCGTAGTTCATTAGTTGTTCGATGGCGGCGCCGAGAAAAGGCCATGTTTTGGGTCCTTTGCAGTCCCTTTGCTTCACTCTGTGGAGGAATATCCATGCAAATATCATGCAAACAGATATCACGAGTATTTGCATTTTTTCTTTTCTCAAGTATGGAAAGTGATGGTGTGAAATGGAACCCCTTAATCTGAATCATGTGTTGGTGATATATATATATACATACACTTTCACATGAGAGAGAGAGAGAGAGAGAGAGAGAGTAAAGATTATTAGGTGATCAATAAGCTTGGCGTTTGAAGACATAAACTTGTTGCCTCTAACGAAATCTGATGGATAAAAAGATCAACAGTTAGGTGATTTTTTATGTTGTAAATGTGACTCACCAATTTTGTGTACTATCTAAAACCCAAAAGAAAACAATTATTCCTCTCTCCATTGTCAAAACACAAAACTTATACTGATTTTATTTTCTCAGATAAATAATTCAAATTGCTAGCAAAATCACTTGGGATCATCTTTTTGGTGCCCCACTACAATTTTTTTTAGTCAATTTCAATTTTTCGTATTCTAATTTAATTTTGCAATTATCAATTGAGGGATTATTATATCAAAAAACTGGGGTTATCATTATTTTTCAACATGTTAATAATTGATTGTCAAGGTTGATTTTCCTTAATTATGATATACTCGGGAGTATGCTCTTTAATTTTGAAAATTTTGATAGTCAGACAAAAAATTATATATATGGACAGAAAATCCAGAGCATATCAACATAATATTTTATCAGTTCCATTATTCACGGCACATTTTACTTTTTAGATTTCTGGATAATTGGTTTCTTATTTTTGCGGTTCCTCATGAATTTTATTAGCAAAGATAATTCTTTATAAATTTTATCGACAAGCATGGTTGAATTTTATTAGTAAAGATAATCTCTCATGAATTTAATTATGAAGAATAGTCATTGAAGAAGTATTGGCAAAGATAATCTCTCATAAATTTTATTAGAAAGGATAGTCATTGAAGAACAAAGGTAATCGTTTAAAGTTCATTTTATTTTATTTTTGGACTTTTTGCCGGTTTTCCCCTTTTTTTTAAACCTGAGAGCTATTTTAGTCAAAGTACTCTCTCTCTTCTCAGCCCGCTCTCTCTCCTTTTTTTTTTTCTGACATTTTCTGGCATTTTAGTAAGATCAAATGAATCCTCGTTCGTGTTAGAAATGAGGGGCCAGTGTAAACGCCTTTGACTGAGAGCGCCGTCGCCGTTGACAAGTGGCGGAGGCAGCGGCGAACTCTGGAGCGTATGCCGTCTCATCTCGCTGAGGCTCTCCTCCCCATCTCCTCCACCGCCGCATGCTTTATCCCTCTCTGCTCGAGTATGTTTTCTATAAACCTAGGAATTTACTTTATTAGCTGTGTTATTATCCATCCATTCAGCGACTCGCGTGAGATTATGCTGATTTCCTGAGTTTCTGCAACTCTAGCAGCGAAAGACGTTACGAGAGGATGCTCTCGAAACCAATTTTGCACGATTCATTTTGTTTTGCACGGATTTGTTTTGTGTTTAATGATAGGTTCAACTAGTTTTTGATTCTGCGAATTTGTAGATCACATTGCATAATGAAAATACAAATGAAATATTTATGCATAAAGTACTTATATTTGTGTAATGTGCGAGTGAAGATCACTGATGTATTGGTCTGAACTTTAACTTTTGAGAATCCTAATCTGATGATCCATGATCTGCATGTCGTTGATTGTGGAATTAGTAGTGTTTAGCAGTTGATGCGTATTCTGTTTGAGAAAATAAGTGACTGAACTCAACTTTCATGCAGGCACAATGATTCATAAGCAGATCCATCTTTGCCGCTTGAATTGTTTGACAATGATGTTCTCCCTCTTGCCGTAAATGTATTACGTTCAGTTTTTGAAGATGAAACACTTATCAATATTTTCTGTAGCAAGCAATGATGACTCGCTTTTACCTTTTCCGGAATAGTGCTGATTATTCTCAGTTTAGGAGATGCAGAGGAGAGAGAGTGCTAAAATATTTCTTAGGTAAAAAAATAGAAAAATTGCAAAAAAGTACTAGAAAATCATAAAAGTTCATAAAAGGTAGGGATGTCAATCGGGTCAGCCCATCGGGTTTCGGGTCAGCCCTACTCGGGTTACGGGTTAATCGGGTTGGAATTT
>JAYDZE010544769.1:0-14162 GCA_034509125.1 Monilaria moniliformis | reverse complement strand
TTAAGATATAGTCTTAGTTATGCATTGGGGTCCTAGTTTCACACTAATGCACCCCTATATATATATATATATATATAGTGTGTGTGTGTGTGTGTCAAAATTATTGGATTATATAAATATTTTTTTTAAATTAATATTCACATCATTGTTGTCTATAGCTATCTGTTTTCCCATTTTATAAACCGCGTTGTAGATTTTCATTTGAAAATTGGAAACTAACTTCTAAAATCTAAATAGTTCATACTTAATTTTAACATTATACCATAACATTAACAAATTAACTTAATGTCGTCGTCATTCAACTTTCAGATAACAATGTTTAGAAATTCGACGCTCAAAAGTCTGATGTAGTCTTTCAAACTTCAAATAAGATTGATGTAAAGACATTCAATGCCCAAAAATCAAATGTGGCATTTCCAGCTTTAAATAACAATTTGATTTACAAGTTTCATTTAGAATGATGCTCACAATCAAATGCAGATGCGATGTTAAATTTTTTCTTATCGTCAAATTAAAAATTGTACAAAATTAATATTCTATTTATGATTAACCATCAATACGCCACATCAACCCTCCATCATATCTACGCATTTTTTCTTTTATTTTTCTAAAATCTCCAATCTCACACAAACTTTTATTAAATTTCATAAAATGAAAACTTATATAAAAAGATATTTCTATTCTCTGAATCAAAAATTAACATTTAATTAGTAAAGTAATTGTAATTAATATCATTTGAACTGTACCAGTAATTTAATTTTGTTAAATTAAATTAATTAAAGAAACAATTTATAAAAAAGTTTTTATATGCCATGACAAAGAATATGAAGTAATTATAATTTACAATATAAAGTGATTTCATCAATCTCTATCATATCAACTCTATATTTAGAAAATTATTTTATAGAGAACATATTTTAGGTATAAATTATAATATTACAAAAGGTATTAGTTTTTATTTTTAATAGAGGTAATTTCCAATTAATGCATTACATTTTGTTAATTTTTCAATTTAACACAATTTTTGAAATGTGATGATAATATCATCAACTTTCGATGTATTATAAAATTTACATTTTATTTTTTTTCAAACATAAAAAATTGTTGTGGCGTGCATGCCTCATTGGAGGCGGCGTTGCCTAATTATAATTGCATGGTCTCGATATTTTTTATTTAGTTAATATTATATTTAGTATGTCAATTTTTCACTGACCAAACTAAAAGATAGTAACAATATTGTGGCATTGAAAAATCATTCAAGAAGATAGTTTCTAATTTTAGAAATGGATCAAAGGATAATTATTTTATTAGAAAAGTGACATCCGAGTTTCTATTAAAAATATTTGTCTTACAATCCTCATGGAAAATAAAATTTTAATTAAATTAATTATGTAAAGTTCGTTCAAGAGGTATAATAATTGTATTATATGTTGGAAAATAATCCAATATGTGGAATTACATGTACATGCAAAAATAATGTGGATAGGTGATTAATGTAAGTGTAATTTAAATTATCTATCGCAATTACATGGAATAATGCATCAATACAGTTAAAAGATTGCAAATCTGTCGATGTAACAAATTAAACGTCACAATTGCATAGCGGCGGGTTATCGTGAAATTTATTTTTTATTACGAGAACTAAAAACATTGTACTAAACCTATAAAATCATTACATTTATAGAGATTAACTGTATTTTAAAAAATAAAATTAAATAAAATTTTCACTCCTCATGAAATTTGCCCCGGTAAATAGATACATCGAAATAAATTTTGGCGATTAAAAGGTTGGAATGATTCTCCATCATCACAATAAACATGGATTTTTATTTAAATAACACACACATGACCCATACACGCATCCCTCTACATTAATTTGATTAAATCCTACATTCTACATCTAACTTATAAATGAAAAAAATGTAATGAGACTGACAAGAATTTGAAAAGGGAAAGAAAAAATTTGTTGTACCAAGACAAGACATAATAACAGCGAATGATCTTGGCTTTGACTGCTAAGTGCTTAACCAAATAGCCCGCGATAACAAAAGGTCGAAAATTAAATCATTAGATTCCATCCTCTTTTATATATATCTAGGCCTCTTATCCAAATACTCCATCCAAGCAGTATTTGCTTAATGTTACGGCATAAATTATTGTTTTCCGCTGTTTAGTGTGAATTTGCATCAAATTGTCCACTTGTTTCGAATCACTTGATTATGCTCTAATATTAAATAATATAGATCTATCTTCATATTGCAAAATGACAAAACCACTTCATTTTAGTATGTTTTTATTAGTATCCTTCCTTTCCCCTTCAATATATATCCTCCCTCTTCTAGAGTTGAGGTTTATTTCTCCCCTTCTACGAATTTTCTTTTCATTCAATAATTTTAGATTGGTCTATTTGTCTAA
Source organism: Monilaria moniliformis (assembly GCA_034509125.1). NCBI lineage: Eukaryota > Viridiplantae > Streptophyta > Magnoliopsida > Caryophyllales > Aizoaceae > Monilaria > Monilaria moniliformis. The sequence continues at coordinate 11,747 of JAYDZE010544769.1, read as the reverse complement.
AAAAATGATATACGTTGAAGAATATAGAAAATAAATAAATGAAGTACAATGATTAGAAGTGAATCGAGACAAGAGTAACATTCTTTTTCCACAAAACAAGATTACACTGTCTATTCGTGTTGACGGAGTACCACAACATATCCTCCAAGACACAACACTTATGTGAACCCGATAATACCTGGCGAAGAGCTCAACTGTAAGGAATTATAGAATTAATATTTTATATTGACATGCAATTCTACTGTAATTATCTATCTCGAACGCATATAACACAAAGGCATATACAGAATTAAACGAGCTCTGGCATGCTCCTAAAATTCAATTAATTTATTTGTTCTTGTTGAACCTTCAATTTGCCAATTGATGAAGATGGCTTGCAACTCCCACTATTCCACAACTCCTACCAATTCAACCATAGAAATCTTCTAACATATCCCCTCCTACAACTCGACTACTGGATGGACAATATCTAATGAGCCTAGTAATCGGGGTACGTGGATAAGAACATAACAGTATAAAAAGCACAAAAAATTTCGGCAATCACTATGTGGGGGGAGAAAATTCATAGTGTTTTTGACTATTATGTAATAGAACTAAGTGAAGAGTTCAATTATCAGTAACTCATAGTAATAATATTTCGAATTAACATATAATTCTACTCTAATTATCTATTATATAACACAATTTTATGCAACAACACTCTATTACTTCTCACAAATCGATCACCACTACCCAACGTATCAAGGTATAAGGTTATGAAAAACTCGAATTTTCTAATAAATCAAAGTAGTGCATAATCAGCCACATATACTCAATGTTATCCACGTAGATTATGAAATAATAATATTTGAGACATTGTTCTATAAGCAGGGAAGAACTTATCTCACTGTGAATTCCATTATAATACAACAAGTGCACTGGTGTCATTTGTTAGCCAAGACACACGTAACATCAAACTAATACCGCAGCCTTCCACAATAGATTATCCAAGTCTATTTAGTTTGTGAACTTACATATTCTACAAGACACACAAAGTGATATTTGGTGACCATCATTCCACCATAAAGTCTATAATGTAGAAGATAGACTTATTCGAACATATATAAACAACAGAATATAAAGGCAAACAAGTGACAAAAATACTTCATTCTCATAAATAAAAATTAAATAATGTTTTACAATACTAAGCAGCTCTAAAGCATGCTTTTCAGTGTACAAACTATAACAATCTCCTACTCATACTCAAAACATGTTTTCAAGTATACTCTTTTATCTAATTTTACCACACTTCTACTCAAAGTTGTTCCTTGGTGCGTTTTCTCCCATTTCTTCTACGTGATAATTGAAGGTTGTACCCGGTAGGCTCTTTGTGAAATAATCTGCTAGTACATGAGACTTCCAACTAGTGAGACATATGAAATTCGTCTCATTTCATCTATCTCACCTTGTGTCTTTGGACACATGTCTTGAGACAGGGTGATTCCTTGTCGAAAATGTAAAAACTCCTTCTTGGAATCATGCATGCTAGAACGTTTAAGTACAATGTCGATGTAAGATTCTTGAGATAGGCAGATCATTCCATTCTTTTGATCATGTAGCACTTTAAAACCAAGAATATGCACAACTTCTTTCTTTTCTTTTCTTTTTTTATCTCGAAGAGTGGATAACCATACCCTTATGTCTGGCAACACCTTTTTTTTGTTGTCAATCAATAGGATGTCATCTACGTATAGTACCAAGAACATCACTGTGTTTCCATTGTACTTCTTATACATACAATTTTTGTCTGGGCACTGTTCAAATTCATAGGACTTAACCACCTGACCGAAATAATGATTCCATTACTATGAGGCTTGCGTAAGTACATAAATGGACTTCTTAAGCTTGCCCATAACGTGTTCATTTCCTTTAACTGCAAATCTTTCAGCTTGTTCCATGTAGATGATCTGCTCAAGACTTCAATTTCAGAAAGTTGTCTTAACGTCCATCTGCCATACTTCCCAATAGGATGCAATTGACCAGAGAATACAGTTCAATTTAAGCATAGCCATAGACGAAAGTGTTTTATTATCACTGATGCACTCATTCTGAGGATTGATCATGGTAGACCTAGATTTTGATTCTTGTAATTATTTTGTAATTTGGATGAGAAACTAAAAAAAGGACAAAGAACGAAGAACAGAGACGTCGAGGTCTGTGTCACGACACAATGCACGAGCGCCGTGTCGCGGAGCTCCATCCTATGCCGCCAACCCGTCCCATGGCGACGAGGTCGTTGCAAGTAAGGTGGCAGCAGGCAATGCCATGCGCACAATGCTGCGGGGAATCACACACGACAGCGAGTGTTGCGCACTTATGTAGGCTACAGAGCAGCGGTGCGATGCGGCGAGCTGCTCTCAGCAGCCCTGGGCCGCACGTCTCGAGGTGCTCGGCAGGCAGCAACATCGGCTTGCAAGACGCTTGCAGAGAAGGAGGACGAGTGAAGGGCTAGGGCATGGCGCCCATGCGACCCTCGGCCAGCGACGACCGAGGCGCACGAGGTACTCAGGCGCGTCCATGCAGGCGCAATGGAAAAGGGGGACATGGGGCACTGGCGGGGCTGGCAATGGCGCTCGACAGCCCTCATCAAATTTCCAATACTGTGAAAAATGCTTCTTTAAATAGTATGGTGGTAGAATTAAAAAAAAAAAAAAACAATAAAGAAAAAGGAAAATGACAAGCAAAACATTAGTCAATGGATAGGAGGTACAAAACTTGAAAAGACCCTACCAAATAGAAAATATGACTCGACCGACACCAAATAATTCACAAAAATTCATAAAAGTGTCGGACCCATTTAATGTATCCCACTAACAACTTTACCTTCCAGTAATAATTATTATAAATAAAAATTTATTAATATATAAAATAAATTAATTTTATAATTAAAATTAGAATTTTAAAAAATAAAATATATATTATATATACACACCATAATTTTGGAATATTTTGGTAATTATTTTGATTTATTGTTCCAAGATTATGGAATGTAATTTTTTAATGTTTCAATTTAACCGTTATGTATTAAATAAATTTTTATTTTATGATAAATATTATTAAAATAATAAAAAATTTAGTGGAATATTTGAAAATACAAAGAATTGGTAGACAGAGAATTTCATCGGATTGGATGCAAACTTAAACTTTTGTTCGACCGATACTTATGTCAAAATATATAATAATATAAATAAGGTAGAAATACTCAATTAACCTTCGATGCTTTAACAAACAGAAGTTTTCATTTAATTTGTCACATTTAGGTATTTGAAATATTTGTATAGTGTACTATCTTCTGTTTAAGGGGTCAATAGTGTACTACCTTGTTGAAAGGTGTATACAACCTTAAAAACGTATATTTACTATTTAGTATTTATTGTTTTAAATTTGAATAGCTTTTTACCTACGAAAAGATGAACAATAGAATTTGATTCCAAAATCTCTGTATTTAAGAAAAAGCCATCATTGATTGAATATATCATTTCATTAAGATAATACACATGAAATGTATTCCCCCTTTTAATTTAAAATATTTAATTCGTTTTTCCCTTTAGGGTGGGGTTCAATTTGATAACATATGTTGGGTGCTCATGTTACTGACATTAATGAAATTAGGAAGAAATTAATTAAGACTGTCAGCACTAATGTAACTTTTGATAAGTCTAATCAAATTATTTTTGGACCACTGACTGTAGCTAGCTAATTATTGCTTTTCCATCAACTTGATTTGTGCCATGTACTATCTTAGTGGCACACCTAGTTTAGCGACATGATCAGTCACTAGTAATCGGCATTTTAATTATTTTTTGCTTTCAAAGTTTAAAGTACAATACAAATCCAAAAATTAACTATCATAAATCTAATTGAGAATGGCCCAAATAAATTATTTACACGTAAGATGGTGCGCTTTTTACATGAGATGGCGATAAGAAAAATAAAACAAGGAAGCGATCGATCAGGGATAAACTCATGAAAGCTAGTCCAGAACCACTAATATGAATTACTGAAAAAATTAATATAAGAATTCTTATGTTATTTGCTATCATAAATGACTTAGTATATATACATTGACAAACTATGGAGTAATACATAAATATATTATATTATAATATTGTGATAGGAAATTTGATTAACTAGTTGGCAAGGCAAATATTTTAAATTGTACATTTAGATGTAATTCAAAATTTGAGTTCTAGTATTCCTACTTAAATAGATAATTGTTGAGGCAACAACCTTATTCTAGGATAATCTAAAATTAATAAAAAAGAAAAGAAAAAGTAATTGTGAAGATAAAAATACAGAAAATCTAACATATTTTGTGTTAAAAGAACTTGAATACCTTTACTAAATAAATATTTTTTTATTGATCAAAATTTGAAATTAATTAAAAAATAAAAAAATAAAAAAACAAATAACAAAATCAAAACAAAATCTAGGATTCAGGGGTTCACACCATTAACTTTCTCTCTCTACTATCTTCTTTTCGACGAATTTCCGGAGGCAGATATTAGCAGTGACCAACGACAACGTACAATAACAGTGGCGAGCAATGGTTTTTTCCATTTTTCGAAAAACGTGGACCAAACGGGACAACTAGAAAATGTATTCATCCATTTTTTAGTATTTTAATGGGTAGATAAATCATAGATCATAAAGTATAGGTGAAATGTAGTGTTTTATTATGTTTATTAAATTAAGGTTTCATCATCACAAAAAAAATATTCATCCTTGCACGAACAATTCACAGGTTACAAGAAAAATATTTATCCTTGTTCACACAATACTTGAGCATACACGGAAAATAATGTATGCACGTCTTTACGAGAATTTCGCGAAATTGTATATTTTGTAACCATGCAAATTACATTGTTATAAAAATTTACAATTTTGCGAAATTCTTGTAACATAGGTTCACACCTAGGGTTTTCATGTTAGGTAGGGACTGCAGCGGGACGCGACTGAGCAATGACGATGGCGGGTTGTTTGTGTTAGGCGGCAGTGGCGTATTCAATTTTTTGATATGGAGGTGCGAGTCGTGCAACATATAATTACATAACACGCTAAAAAATAAAAAAAAATAACATTTAAATAAGTACATCTGGAAATATTATTCAATTTTAATAGGTTTCAGTATTTACGTTTATCTCTATATTCTGTAACTATTGTCAATTGAAGAATAATGGATTAGTATTAGTAATGGTCGCCTAATGTATTAGTATAGGCTAGTATCAGTAATGGACTCCTTCACATACAAAATAATATTGGATTTATGCTAAATAGGAACACATAAATAAGTAATATTATATAAATATAATATAATATAATATAATATATTAATACTATTTAAAAAAATGGGAGTACAACTGTATCCCTTTGTTCCAATGTTGCTACGCCACTGTTAGGCGGCGGTAAAGCGGTGCGGGGCAACGCAGCGACAATTGGAGTTGTGGGACTGTGCAGAACTAGACGGCGGCAACTGTTAGGGTTTAGGGTCAGCAACAGCGGAATAGGGCATTCGCACTGGACGACGACGGTCATGCGGGAATATGGAGCCAACAGCGGTTGGCGGCGGCGAAGACGGGATGAAACTGAAGGAAACTCTAAAGGAAGAGACGGTGAAATTGGTGTAATTATTTTGACTTGATAAATTGCATTTATATAATTGAACAAGAAAACAATTTAAAAGTAAAATTATAATTAAAAAATATAACTAATTAGAGCAAAAAAGTCAGTGTCACTAGTTTTTTCATATTATTATAATGGTGGGGTATATTTTCCTTTCGCTATGTGAAATGTGATAATTTAGTCCATTAACTCTAATTTTTGTTAATGATAAGCGATTGTTTGTAAAATGAACAATTATTTTAGTAACCCTATAATTGTGTAACAACAATTAAAAAAAAAGCTGAAAATTAATATGCTAAGCTACTGCATGAATACTGCAGCTTACGTATCAACATAGATTTTGTTTCATTTTCAATTTTAGGATTCCATGCCTCCATCTTCTTAGATATAATTAAGCTTCCAGTATATTCTTCGCGTATATTTTCGGATATAGAGATTTGTCGGTAGATTTGGAGAGTGAATTTAATTTAAATTCTTAATTATTTAACTTTACTTTCTTTGTTCAGCAAAAAGCCAAATTTATAGATATTAAACCAATAAATTTAACTAGGGCTGAGCAAAATACTCAAAATCTGAATATCCGAACCGAACCAAACCGAAATTTAAAATTTGGTTCGGTTTTTTTCGAATTTCGGTTCAGCTCGGTTTTGATTTTTCAAAAATTTTGTTTTTTCGGTTCGGTTCGGTTCGGATATACTATAAACCGAAAAAAATCGAAAAATCGAATTTATATTTAATATTATATATATATATATATATTAATAATATAATAATAACTAAATATATGTATATATTCATATATGTATAATATATGCATATATTTATATTTTTACATAAATATATATATATATATATACATACATTTTATGGATTTTTGGATTTTCGATTTTTTGGTTTTTTCCGGATAATTTTATGATATTTCGGTTTTTTCGGTTTGGATCGGTTTTTATAGTTAGGATTTCGGTTTTTCGGGTAATTCGATTCGTTTCGGTTTTGATTTTTAAAAAATTTCGATTTTTTGGTTCGGTTCGGTTCGGTTTGGGCAAAAAACCGAATCGAAAACCAAATACTCACCCCTAAATTTAACCTTTCGAACTTTAGTTCATTCAAAACCACTCAAAAACTTAACTAGTATTATTTTAAGAGAAAAAAATTTAGAGTAGCCTATTTTGATACTATAAACTAATAGTTGGCTATCAATTTAAATTTAACAAAATTTAGCCAATATTTGATTTTCGCATAAAATTACTTTTGAACTAAATTTTCAGTTAATTTTTCTTATAATGTATTTACTAAAATTTCTCATTTCATTTTCCCTCTTTTCTATATTTAAGAATTCTCTCTTTACTCATATTTTCTATCTCATCTCTCGACTACTTCTTCTCCAAAATATCGGACTGTCGTCACCTATTCACATCTCCGGTGCTGTGGCCGCCTCCAACTCCGCCTCTTTCCTCATCGCCTCTCTTACACTCTTTCTCATCGTCTTCTTCTCTTTTTTCCGCTCGCACTTACAACCCTCTAATTTCCTCGCGCTGCCAGGCCGCCGTCGCCTCATGCAACACAGACAAGTGTTGTTATCGGTACTCCGGCTCCCCTACAACCTCCTCCACCAAGCTCTTCCACTCCAATTAACAGCCACACGGGAAAACCCCTAATCTGAAAATCTTTTCTTCAGATCTTCACACCAACACGCCTTTCCTCACCTCCACAAATCTGGTCGCCGCGTCGAACTAACCGATTACCCTAAACTGAATAGTCCGCAAGCCGATAGGATTAGCCCAAAGACAGCCCGAGCTCCATAGGGTCGATCTGAAAATTAGCGAGTTCTCATTATTTAGGTTTGGCCCGAACATGATAGGGTTGACCCGATTGACACCCCTAAAGATGATGTTATCATTTTTATAACTCTGAACATCAATCATTAAAATTTTCTTTAAAAATTATTTAAATATCACTTTAAACCCTTAATTATATTCGTTTTTATAAAAAATATTCCGAACATCTAGAATTATTTATTAAACTTTCAAATGATCATCTTTCTATCAAAAGTGTTCCACATCCATTTACGACCCCTAAATCTTGATATAATTTGGTGGATCCTGTAGGGGAGATTATGAATACGAACAACACATGATTGAAAACGGATATCTGAAAGTCGTGTTTAACACTTTTAGATCAAATCAATTGGTCGTTCTATCCAATTATTTGATCGAATAAAGTTCAGAGTGTAGAAGAAAAGTATGTTTTCGTGTTCTGAGAAAGAATGAACCAGAATATCATGGAAAAGACAAAAAAAGGGGAATATAACTGTCCAAACTACCATGCACCCGGCCGGGTGACACTCTGCCAGAGATACACCCGGCCGGGTGTGACTCTCTGGGGAAGATTTTGCTTTGGACCTGGCCGGGTGGAGTCATGCCAGAGTCTCACCCGGCCGGGAGAGACTCTCTGGACTCCACGCCGTGTTGTACCCGGCCGGGTGGAGTTATGCCACCGTCTCACCCGGACCAGGTGAGACTCTCTGGACTCCACGCCGCGTTTGACCCGGCCGGGTGGATGCATGCCACCTTCTCACCCGGCCGGGTGAAACGCTCTGTAATCCACGTAGTGATTCACGCGGCCGGGTGGAGATGTGCCACATTCTCACCCGGCCGGGTGATCCTACTTGGACCCCGCTAGGGGCTGCCGCCCCTTGGAGCCCGCTACCAGGGGCGCTGCCCCCGGACCCCCGTCCCTTAGGGGCTTCGTCCCTAAGATCATAGTAAATTCATATAAGCGTGCACTACGTACCTCCAAACTTATATGAAGTATTATTATGACGATATTGGTCAATTCAATTAACCTAATTACACTAAAATATCCAACAGATCTGATTTTGAATCTTGACATAATTCCAAATATCATATATGATACGGTTCGCCCAAATCACATTTCTCCAACCAAACGTAGATTGCCGGCAATCAAGAAAATCCGAAGCTATAGAAAAAGCTTCGATCAGATTAATATTTTTCAGAACATATCGGCTTAATCAGAATACGTCGGATTCGAAAATTAAGAAGTAATAATTCGAAGCTTCAATTAGAGTGCAATTTTTCCCAGCAACAACCGATTGGCAACTCATTGAATAAAAACTTCAATCCTAATCGTAGGTTGTGTAGATATCATCAGAGCTTGGGGCGCAGAATCAAGGATAGCATATCAACTCTTCAAATCAAACAGAGAATGGAATGGCGCAAAAAAGGAAAACTCATTAGTTATAAGAGAAGTCTTCTATTGTTCATAAGATAACATCCAAGCTGTGCAGATTTCGATATATAAGTAATATGATCAAAGATTCAAATCCCATTTCTTCCTCTTTTCCAAGCAATAACAAAAAAAATCGTATTACTCGAGATTTATTGTGTGTGATCTAATAAAATTATTTGAGATATTATTGGGATCAAATTGATAAAGCACGATGAAAGACTTTCTAATTAAAAAATGTATAGTTTTCGTATGAAGTCGTTTTTGATATATTATGCTTCTTAGAAAAAGTTTACTTTTAATATTTTAAAACTTATATATGAATGTTATAATATATATAATAGGGGTGAGTTCGAATAAAACGTTGTTAAAGTAAGGACGTGAGAACGCTTGCATTGGATCAATAAATGACTTGCACCGAACTTATTATTCACTTGCATTAAGCTTATACATTAGAATAACATTAATACATCTTAATTTTATCATATTGCACATACTTTATACATTTAGTGTAATAGATTATCATTTTCTCACTTTAAGAAGGTTTTATTTATACTTCTCCCTATATACACACACATATATGATTGAGTTATCATAAAAATTCATTAACCTAACGTAATAACTACAAACTTTATATTTATTCTATAAAGTGTAGAATAATGATACTAATTATTAAAAGCAGATTTTGACTAACCTTTGATTATTTAGTCATTGAATCCACTTAGATTCTTACTTGTTACCCTTTATATGTATTAATTTGAGACTAGCTCTATGGCATGTTTATCCCGGACGGAAAAGAAGAAGGAAATCCGCGGCAAAGTGGCAGCTGGAGATTGGCAGGACTGGAGGGTTATGCGGCCACGCCATGGCCAGGCCTCAGCCTCAAGAGGGGCGGTGCTGCAGGGGGCTTCACCGACCAGCGGCACAAACTTATAATAATATTTTTTTAATAACGCACAAAAATACAAAATATTAAAGCTGCACTTTGAGGGGTTTAGTGTGCAGATTGGTCACAGGAAAATAGAAAAGTCACGGGTGGTGGGGGGCGGGGGTGGACGGGGTGGGGGGATGGGGAGGTTAATTTTTGCTATGAATATGGGGGTTTCGGGAGCCATTTATATATCACAACCATAGTCCTTCTCTCACTCTCTCATTTTCTCTCTCAAAAATCAAATTTTCTTGCAATATGGATCCAAATTTCGACAATTTTCCTATGAATCCGGCGTTTTAAGCAATTTTCTATAGCATTGTTGTAGCAAGAGTTGAGATCCCAAAAATCCCCAAAGTTGGAATATGGCGTCGGATAATTCTATTTCTTTTCAAAAGACGGGGTCGAACGAAAGTCCAATCGAATTCTCAGCGATCAACATTGAGGTGCTACCATCTGCTCCGACTAAAGAGAAGGGGAAATGAAAGAATGTTGCTCCCCCATTGCGTGAGGGCGTGAAGAAATATGGACTAGAGGAGACGAAAGTATTGGCCAGGTGCTACGTCGATGTGTCCGAAGACCCAGTGATCGTTGCGTCTTCTGGGAGAGGATTACGGAAAAGTACAACGAGTTGAAGCCGATCTGGGCGCTTGACCACGACTACGACCATCTGCAAAAACATTGGAGGCGGGTGCAGACCGAGGTCTCCAAATTCGCCGGCTATGTCAACAACCTGGAGAAAATATGGCCAAATGGCCATAATTGGGACAAAATTCGGGAACAGACTTACATTGTCTTTTACAATAACAAACATAAACAGTTCAAGTACGAGTACATGTGGACAATTGTTTGAAACCATCCAAAATTTTCCAGCGACTCGGAGTCCTCAGCAGGCCCAAAAAGAACAAAGCACTCTGCCTCTGGCAAATACTCTAGCAGTGGTGAAGCCAAAACATTCAATATGAATGCGACGATGGATGAGTGTTTTGGAACACAACTGCCGATGCAGGAGACCCGTCTATAGATCAAAAAGCGGTGAAGAGGAAGAGGAAGAGGAAGAGGAAGAGGAAGACCAAAGCCAACGACGATGGTTTCAAAGACCCGTAATCAGATAATATGGCTCAGGTGATATTGATCAAGCAATATACAATGATGATATACAAGGATACGTCGAACATGAACAAGGTACAATTGCGACAACACATGGCTTTGGTCGGCTTACTGGAAAAGAAATTAGGAATTAATAAGTAGGATTTGAATTTGTACTTTTTTATTAAGTAATTTTTGTTTTCTAGGTAATCTAGGTAAGTTTGTTTTCTAATTAATGTAATTGTAATACCTTTAATTAAGTAATTTTTTATTATTCTCAAACTAATTTTGTTCTTTATTAAGTAATTTTCATTTAATTTATAAATATCGCAATTAAAATAAATATATGAAATTGAAGAATAATAAAAAATGAAAAAATGAAAAGAAAAAAAAAACAGAATTGTGGCTGATTTTGAGCTGCATAGTGAAAAATTGACGTGACAGCTAAAAAATGAGTTGTGATTGAATTTTTTAGGCCTGAGTTGTAGATGCCCTTGAACGTATTAATCATAATTCTCTGTCTATATTCATGTACAGATTTATTAGCCAACAAAGCCATACCTTTAAATTTTTGTTGGGATTTAATATTATCATTAAAATTTGTCAATTAAAGCTAACTTCTGTAAATTGAAGAAACTTACGGCACAATTATTTATTTGATAAAAAACAGTGTAACAGTTACAATGACGGAGCCAGAATTTTTAGACTGGGGGGCACAAGAAGAATTTTAAAATAAAATTACACACAAATAATATTATATAAATTGAACATAATATTCAAAAAATAAAAATTAAATACAATAATATTACAACATTTCTCTTCT
>JAYDZE010544758.1:0-14163 GCA_034509125.1 Monilaria moniliformis | reverse complement strand
ATCGGCTGATTTTGAAACTTACGGGATTGACCAGAATTTGACCAAACTTGGTGGTTTTTCTGGCAATTTGCCCTTAATAATTTGGGCCTATATGCCAAAGAGTAACGACCAAAATAGTACGAATATCTAAATAGACATAAAGGACTTGGACACAGCTTTCGACGTGTCCAATTTGGCTTTTGGGTTCACATTATTATTATTAAAGTGTGGAAGAATTTCACCTAATCCATTGATTGGACATAATAGTGGTGGCTTTTTATACGTAATCTTATTTATTTATCACATATCATGTGCATAATAATTTCAGTGTGAGATAGGTATAATAATAATTTATTTTCCCTTTTTTCATCCGACGCTAACTCACATGCCTTTAAAAATTAAATGTTGGATCAAAAGTAGAAGTATGACAAAATGATGATTACTTGATCATAATTATGTTATTTTTTTTCGTTTTGAAGAAACTTGGCATTTATTATGTTGGATGATTTGACAGCTGCAAGACTAGTCTTTTCAAGTTATTGTACAAAATTGTGTTAGGAAGAAGAATATATATAATATTACGATGTAGTCGCTTTTCTTCAATCAATTAATTCAAATTTTAAGTTATTTAGAATGTGCAAGTGTGATATGTATAAATTGTAACTAAAAATATATATATATAATAGAAAAAATAGTATAGTAACATATTTTAATTATAAACAATTATATAAATGTAGATTGATAGTTTGTCATAGCTAAGAGTGCATACAGTGCTATAATAAACCGTGAGAAAAAACAAGGAATTCAACTTTAATATGTCAATAATATTTTAAAGAAGGCATATAGTGATTATCACTTTGAAAATTAATGATGTTTTTTATTGGTAAAATTACATAATTTATCAATTTTCATATTTGACAATTGGCAACGCCCTGAATAACTAATGCTCATAAATTCTGGTAAAATTAAATGTTTTAGTAAGTCTTATTTATTAAAATTATTTATAAAAACAGAAAAAAAAAAAGTGAGTTTATGTCCTTGCAGGAGCGTGGACACAGGGGCGGATGCAGGATTTTTTTTGTGGGAGCTAAATTTTCTAATTTTCGAATTTGAAATGTCGAAAGAAGAATGTTCTTAAGATTTATTTAGTTGATAGATGTTTTTACACAATAAATATACACACAAGCGCCCCTCGTGCTTCCACTTATGTCCGCCCATGTGTGGACATGAATTTGACGGGGGAGTGGTTGATCTTTTGTGTTCTAGATTTGTTTGTGGATAATAATTGTTAAGTTAATGTTTATTTATGGTAATTTAACTAAATATAATAAATTTCTTACAATGAAGATAGTATTAATGATAATTTGAATTAAAGTAAAATATAATTGAGTTTCTTATCCAGGTGGTAATGCCATATGAGTGGTGAATACGTTAATTTGTGGCTATAATTGGCAGGTGAGCGGTTCTATAGTAATAAGTATCGAAAATTTACACTAAAAAATCACGAGAAGCAGTTTTTTAGTAGAATTGAGTCCATAATTTCAAATTTGTCCAAGTCTGAGTTGTTGAGCAAAGATTGATTGTACTAAATGAAATTGAATTTCACCTTAAACGAGGGTACAAATACACTCTATTTGGGAAATTTACAAATATCGTTTCATAGACGGCTTTATATTAGTTTGAATAATATATAGGAAAATTATATTCATTTTGTCCGATAATACGATTTTGTTACGGTTTTAGTGTAATAAATCATTAAATATACTTTGAAAAATACATTGCTTTTGTCTATAATTTAATTTTGTGATTATTTTAGTCTAAGAAATCATTAGATGGTATATTAAGTCCAATAAAAAATTGATCCAAAAGTGATTTGTGGCAAGTTGGCAATGAGGGATGATATGCAAAAATGACATTATTTCATATTTAAGATTTGTCCGCCACATAACATGATTTGCTGTCCCTAACTCTACTTTTGGACCCCAAACATGATTTCCATGTAAAATTGATACTAATATAATTAGGGATGTAAAACATTTATTTTCCACCCTATGCCCACCTCATAAATTCACCATCGGGCCCATCTCCACAAGTAGTTGTAAGTCAATAGAGCAACTCACGAACTATTCGAAGCTCAATTTAATAGTAAAGAAATCGAGCTCGAGCTTGACGGCGTTTGATTTGTTGGCCCACGAATATGTTCACATTCGTCTGTTCAAGAACATTGCGAGCTTGTTAATTAAAGTATATTCGTGAATCTCCAATCGAGTTAGTACACAAGCCTTCGATCAAACCTTCTAACGAGTCAGTACACTGATTTAAAATAAAATAAAATAATTGGGTCCCAATTATTTTATTTTATTTCATTTTAAATCAATGTATGCTCATTATTTTATTTTAATTTATTATATTTATTTCCGTTTTCCACACAGGAATGACTTCTGATGTAAAATCAATATAAAATGCTACCAAACAATATATAGTTCGTTATGTTTCACAAATTAATCAACATTATAATTTTTCACATAATCAACATTATAATTTTTCACATAATCAACATTATTTAGTTCGTCATATATAACGCCATGAAAAGAACTCCATTATTCAATTCTTGTCAAGATTTATTGTACGTCAACAATCGATTTGTCACACTCATAACACAGTCCATTATTTCCAGACCCTCCCTTTTTTCTGCTCTCATTTCTTGAATCTTCCACTGCTCCCACGCATGAATTCTTCAGCATAATGAAGAAAAGATCGCCTTTTTGCCGATTTTCGATACTTCCCTGAACTTAAATAATCCAATCACTCGGGAACTTTACAGTTTTTTGGGGCGTGGAGTGATCTGCTGACTACAGATGGAGGGTAACAGCGGGCCGAGTCGACTCGTTGGGTCGGAGATTCATGGCTTCCGCACCATGGAAGGTGCAATTTAGCTCATCTGTGCATGCCCACGCTGTGGTTGTGTAAATTCCATTTGTTGACAGTTAATCAATTTTTGGTAGTTTTTGGGGGTAATTGATCTCTGCTGGTCAACATTTGGGTTTAAGGTTTTCAGTGGCTTTACTGTCCTTCAATCTTGAGATTTTAGTGGTTTTTCTCGTATTGCTGGTTAGGTATTTTGGCTATTTTTGGTCTGATTTTGACCAATGAGAAGTTAGGGCCTTGACCTACTTTCCAGTGGAAAAGATATTAATTCTAATGAGAGCTGTTGATTGTGTAGTTCTTTTCTAGATTAGGAATGAAGTTAAAGGATCTGTAAGTGGTGGTGAAATGATTCTGTTTTGAGATAAGTTTGGAGAGTATTAATTGGAGTATCTATGTACTATTTTTGATTGTTTGGCTGCTGTTATTGGAGGGGTGGTTTGATGATTGTACTAATTTCTAAATCAAGAAATCAACTTAATCTTGCAAGTATATGTGAGTAGTTCTTTTTTGTTCTTGTTCAGGCATGATTAGATTGAGTTGAAGCTGACTTAGTGCTTTCTTATGTTAAATACCTTGGCTAACTGTAACATTGGATGCCGATAAATGGACAGATTTGGATTTCCAGAATATCTTGGAGGAAGCCACGTCAAGATGGCTCCGACCAAATGAGATTCATGCGATTCTCAGCAACCACAAGTATTTTCCTGTTCACGTCAAACCCATGAATTTGCCAAAAAGTAATACTTTCTTATGTTTATGTGTTTATTTAACATTCGTAATTGCTTGAATCATTCCTCCACAACAACATTGAATGTTGTTGTGTGAGATGGAGTGGGTCATGGAAGAGACCGGTATCAGGTTGACTGACTTGATTAAGATGTGGTGAAATAGGTGGCACAATTGTGTTGTTTGATCGTAAGATGCTCCGAAATTTTCGGAAAGATGGCCATAACTGGAAAAAGAAGAAGGATGGAAAAACTGTTAAAGAAGCTCATGAACGCTTAAAAGTATGTTATTCTCCTGTTTTAATATCGGAGACAGTTAAATGTCGTTTATTGTAGGGGAAAAATGGATATTGAACTCTAATGTGTTCTAGTGCGTTTATTCTTGATTAACTCGTTTTAGAAACAGTTTTCTTTGTTATATGTATCAAGATAGATTAAAGATTTATTGCTTCTTTATTCTGCACGAAGAGGAACTACTTGATACTTAGAATTTTTGATTTATTAGGTTCTCTACTGACATGCCAGCATTGTATTGGTTGTCATGAAGGTTGGCAACGAGGAAAGAATCCATGTATATTATGCTCATGGAGAAGACAATGCTACTTTTGTTCGCAGATGTTATTGGCTTCTTGACAAGTATGTAATCATTAAACTCTGCTGGAGTTTATACAGTTTCTGGGATGTGTAAATTAGTATTAAGCTAATAAGTAAATTTCCTATAACTCCTGCATCTATTGCAGGTCTCTGGAACATATTGTCCTTGTGCATTATCGTGAGACTACTCAAGAGGTTTGTTGTCCCCCAATCAAGCAATTACTGGCATTTGAATGCAACTAAGTGTTTTTTGTCTTTTGATGTAGTTGCAGAACTCCTCAGAAACACCCGTAAAGTCGCCATTTGCTACTTGGACTTTGCCCGAAGGATCTGAGCCTGCAATAGACTCAATGTATTATGATGGCAGCATGCCAATCTTAGGTAATTTCAAATTTCTTGCAAGTACGCCCTTTAACCAATTCATTCCTCTTGGAAAGAGATGTATTTTTTTTAGAAAAATAGAGGCTTCGGCTAGGCACGACTAAAGATTGAACTATTGTCTAGCAATGCCTTTGAATTTCCTTTATTGTATACAGATAGTCATAAGTTTCATATTACTTGTAAAATATAAACTTGAATCTGAAGGATTCGAGGTGAGGCATGACTAATGTTCAAATCATCTCTTGATATTTCAGAACGTAATAACAGTGTGGTGATTAAAACTCATGAACAGAGACTTCATGAGATCAATACACTCGACTGGGATGAGCTTGTGGTGCCAATTGATCCCAACAAGCACAGTTCAACACAAGAAGGTATGATCCCTATATGCTTATTGTCTTGAGAAATTGCTCAATTTAACCTTTGGTGCATTCATTTTTTACTTATTAATTTATTTATTTTTCTATCAGGAAATAGTGGAGGCTTTGAGTTGCCAAATCAATATCACATGAACAACTATAAAATTAGCGTAAGTAGATCAATGATGTTTGATAAATTTTGCAGAACGGATCACTTATTCTCTGCTTTTGTTGATCAAGAATTACTAGTAAGCAACTAAGCATTTTGATTGCAGAATGATGCACGATCAACTAATAAGGTATCACCAGAAAGCTCGGACAACAGTTTCTCTGGACAGGTTGCTTACTCAGTCAATTACAACATCCCCAACAATTCATCCTACCAGACAGTGGGCCATGAGACGACTTTTAGTTCAGATACTAGAATTTCTGGACTGATGACGTTAGGTGGAGCTGGTAATGGCGTGCATTCCATGGGCGCAGACGGTTCACTATCACAGGATAGTTTTGGAACAACACATGTGATTGCGGGATCTCCGGAATCAGTTGATAATCATTCCTTGGAATCTTCACTTTTGAATCCGCATCAACCCTTCTCGTATAACATGAAGGATAATCATCGCCGCTCTCCTTTGGGGCAGATATTCAACGTAACTGATATCTCACCTTCATGGGCTCTTTCGACTGAGGAGACAAAGGTCATTTACACTGTCTCTGTTTTTCTTATTGATTCGTCTCTTCTGTCGGTATACTTCCAATAATGCAATAGTGAAGTGCTTCGTGGTTTACCATTTGTATCCTACTCTTTGACTCTTTGACTCTTTGAGAATGAAGCAAGAAATTCAGAGAAAATGGGATAATTATTGTCTCTAGATATCATCAATCATGTTAGAATTGAGAAAATGTTCAAATAATAATAAAAAAAGAGTAGAGTAGATAAGCTGCACGAAAATCTGCAAATTGGATGCAAACAAATAAGATTCATCAATTTGCAGTGAAAGATAACAATAGAGAGTTTTCTTGTTTGAATTTACCTGTTGCTACTTCCGACCTTTTGTACTAGTTTTTTTGACTCAATGATTGATATGCAGATCTTGGTAGTCGGTTTTTTCAGTGACGGACACCAACACTATGCAGATTCCAAGTTGTATCTTGCGTGTGGAGATTCCGTTATTCCAGTCGAAGTTGTACAAGCAGGAGTATTCCGATGTTTAATTTCATCTCAAGCTCCTGGATTGGTGAATCTGTTCATGACTTTCGATGGTCATAAACCCGTCAGCCAAGTCCTCACTTTTGAATTCCGTGCTCCTATACAACCCAAAGGATTCGTTGCCGAAAATATAGACAACTGGGAGGAATTTCAGCTCCAGATGAGACTTTCTCGTCTTTTGTTTTCATCATCCAAGGACTTGTTGAGTATTTACTCGTCTAAACCATCCCAGACTGCTTTAAAGGAAGCCAAAGTTTTTGCTAAAAACACTTCCGGCATTTCTCATGAATGGGGAGATTTGTGCAAAATGATCGAAGAAGCGAAAATGTCTTTTCCTCGGGCAAAAGAAAGGCTGTTTGAATTGACTTTGCAGAATAGGCTACAGGAGTGGTTGCTAGAAAAAGTGGCGACCGTGTGTAAAATTACTGATCGTGACGAACAAGGTCAAGGTGTTATTCATTTGTGCGCTGTCCTTGGATATACGTGGGCAGTTCGCCTGTTTTCGCAGTCTAGCTTATCGTTGGATTATCGAGACAAATATGGATGGACGGCCCTGCATTGGGCTGCATATTATGGAAGGTACGGTCACAGATTCTCGGTGTGTCATTATGGTGCATTGCTGCTTTAATTTGATTTTCATGATAATAATAATAAATTAGCCAGCTTAAAGTATTTTATATAGGTGTCTCTTATCCTTAAAAGTTTCTTACGTCTCCATGCCTTATATTATCTCAGCAGCTTGTTTTTTGGCAAAAACTTGTGTACATCTGGATGGACGGGTGCGTCCTAGTCAATTAGGGTTACCAATCCTGAATTAGGATTCATTCATCCCTGGTTATGGTTTATTAATCACAATTAGGATCTAATACAGTGGATGTACCGTGCATTCAAGGGTTTGTTAGCTAGCACATTGTTTCAAGACCTTGATGCGATTGCTTAAAATATTTTTGTGTAATCAAGTTTATGTTTAAATTGCAGGGAGAAAATGGTGGCAGTCCTTTTATCTGTCGGGGCGAAGCCAAATTTAGTCACGGATCCAACCTCACAAAACCCCGGTGGATGCACCGCTGCTGATCTTGCTTCTTTGAGTGGTCATGAGGGTTTGGCAGCGTTTCTGGCTGAGAAGGCTTTGGTTGCCCAATTTAAGGATATGACGTTGGCTGGAAACGTCAGTGGCTCACTGCAAACAACGACAAACGACATGGTGGATACCGGGAGTTTCGCCGAGGAGGAGGTGTATCTGAAGGATACCCTTGCAGCTTACCGGACAGCAGCTGATGCAGCAGCACGTATCCAGGCTGCATTCAGAGAACACGCTCTCAAAGTGCAGATGCAAGCAGTTGAGGCGTCGAGCCCAGAGACTGAAGCACGGAACATAGTTGCAGCGATGAGGATCCAGCATGCTTTCCGCAACTACGAAACACGCAAAAAGATCGCGGCCGCCGCTAGGATCCAGTACAGATTTCGTACGTGGAAGATCCGGAAAGATTTCCTTAACATGCGTCGTCAGGCCATTAGAATTCAGGTCAGTCGAGCTACTTATGCACCAGTTTTAAGCCAGATCCTCTATGGCATCATTGTGCAACTTCTCATATTTCATCTACGAATAATGGCCACATATGGGGAAACTTATAAAGTTACCTAGTTTTGTTTATGGAAATTCACGAAAATAGTACTCCCTCCGGCCCATTTGACTTGGCTTGTATTCCTTTTTGTGTTGTCCAATTTGGCTTGGCCTGTTTCCTTTTTACGTAATCAGTTTATGCCACATTAAATATGAGTCCGCACACTTTTACATTACAGCCTTGCCCTCCTAAGTAACCGTGCCGGAAAAGAAATAGGCCAAGTGAAGTGGGATGGGGTGAGTAAGATTTTGCATGAATACTTAAGAATTTCCATAAGCAAATTTTGGTAGGTTTTTAGATTTCCGTGACATACAATCATAGGTACATGCAATACAAGATGTTGCACAATGATGTAATAGAGGACCCAGCCCGGCATCAATCAACAAATTGGCTGAGATAGTCATGGTCCGATACTCATTTGAGTTCTTTTGATGCAGGCTAACTTCCGCGGCTTCCAAGTACGGAGGCAATACCTTAAAATCTGTTGGTCGGTTGGTGTCCTTGAGAAAGCAATACTGCGATGGCGCCTGAAAAGGAAAGGCTTCCGCGGGCTTCAAGTCCAACCTGATGAAACTCCGCAAGATCCGAATCAAGAAAGTGGCGTGGAAGAGGACTTCTTCAAGGCCAGCAGGAAGCAAGCTGAGGAGCGCGTCGAGAGGTCCGTTGTCAAAGTGCAGGCGATGTTCCGATCAAGACTAGCGCAGGAAGAGTACAGAAGGATGAAACTAGAATGCAGTCGAGCAACGGTAGACAGATAATTCTTCAATTTTCACCTTGTTTTTCTTCAATTCCTCAAAGCCCTAATAACAGTCATGAATGTTGCTCTTTTGCAGCTGGAATACGAAAAACTACTTCATCCTGATACTGAAATGGGGTGAGAAAGGTATTTCTAGTAATGTTGCAATCTATGTCCTATATTATATAATCTTTGAATTGCTAAGTTATAAAATTTTACAAATGGATTTTCGTAGAGATACTAAAATAAGTTGGTTTTTATTTTTACTTTTTATATATATAATATTTCTTTTAATCATCCCCAACCAATAAAAGCAAAAGGGAGAGAATACGAGACTATTGGAATTCGTTGGACCGGTCACGATCCAAATCCGAATACTATAAGTTACAGATGAGATTATAAGCATGTCTATGGAAATCAGATAATACCACGATGTATCATAAAAATCTATTTTCTTCTTCAAAATCAAAACAATAAAAATGTAAAATCACATTTGTTCCAAAAATATAATGTCAAGAAGAGAATTAACAAGTATTCACTACCAAAAACTCCAACAAGAAGTCCTACATTCAATCTTCACATTAATAACAAACCATATGAACACGAACTACTCTTTTTCACACACACACTCACATACTGAGACAGCAATCTAAATCCATCCCCATATCCCATTTTACGCACGGTGCTGAACATGGAAACCTCGAGGGGGCGAACGTTGCCGTCATCAACACTAACCCTACCATTACCAGAGATGAGGCTGTCGTAGAGGCTTATGAGATAGCACTGCTCGTCAACAGAGGCAGCATACGGTAGGTCAATCTTGTTCCCGAGGATGATGGATGCGAGTTTTGCCAGCGCCTCGTCCATAAAATGTGTGAGTTTGAACATATGAAGCAAGGTAGTTTTCCCGGCATTGTCGAGACCCACAAACAAAATCTTGGCATCCTTTTGATGCAATCCCAACGCTGCCAACACTCCATAAAACCAATCCAAAAGAAACATCCTTCCTCTCTTGATCTATCTCTCTCGCTTCACGAAAATCGCAACTGTAAAACTGAAAAACGAGTAACCCAATTGAAAATTCGGCGGAATTTGAACAAGTAAAGCTGAAGAAACAAAATGCAGAGGATTGTCACAGCTGAGATATCACGAAACCAATTTTTGTTTCGCGCTATATTTGTAGAGAAGAACTGGGCACTGCTAATTGGTTCAGGAGGCATTCATAGTCACCGCGGAAATTTATGCTAATTATATATATATTTTTTTAGTTTGAATTTTATGCAATTTATATTTAATTACAGAAAAACTTCAAATTTAATTAGGTAAATTGCCGCTAAATACACGGACATTGGTCCAGTTCTGATATTGCACATAAATTTGAAAATTCAAATGACAATACATATATTTGCGTTTTTCTAGTATTATTTTCCCATACATTCTCATTTCGATAAAAACAAATTAAGCTGGAGGACCGAAATATCAATATGGATTAGATGTGTGATGAACAAAACAACGTATTTCTTTATGAAATAAAACACCGTCACTCTATTTTAAATCACTCTATTTCTTTATGAAATAAAACAAAGATTTGGTTTCTTGCTTTTGAGAAATTCATCTTCGATTTGGTCTATAGCCACTCTGCAACCTATATCCTAGTTCTGATTTCCTCCGGAATTGTTTGCCGTGAAGAAAATAAAAATAATAAAAATTCATGTATTATCTTACAAAAAATCACTTAATGTTATGATCGCACAATAACAAATTCTAGAGTTATATATAAAATACTATTGATTGATTGATAAACTTTGAGAAAAATAGAAAAACGATACATATACATTGAGGTATATATATATATAGGGTCGCACTAGTGTGGAGTGATCCCTTATATTAGAACTGAGACCAAATCTGGCCCGTTGTCCGAAATTATACGGCCGAGATTTAACAGAAAACGAAATCAGTATAGCTTCATAATCTATTCAGTATAAGGGTATTTTGGACACGTAAAAATATACTAGAAGATATTTATCTATCCTATGTGGCATGGATTCTGAATCAGTGTATGATTGTTTACTAAGCATTATACATTCACCTTTCAAGCAACATATCAGTTTTATGTAATCAGTATAAGTTAGAAGATGTCCTATTTAGCAAAAAAAACTTGAATTGTGGGCTCCTTAACTTTCGTTTCCTATAAAAACTAAAGATTACGGTCCCCACATCCCCACATTTAGTTATTATATGTTTATTTCCAAATAACAGCATACTTAATTAATATATGTACAATATATAATACGCTATAATGCTTCTTGGATAACACTATACTGCTTCTTGGTTGACATTATACTGCTTCTTGGTTGACACTATACAGCTTCTTGATTAACACTATACATGCTAATTGTTATTTTTATCCAAGAAGCAGTATAGTGCTATCTCCGAAACAATATAGTGTTATCCATGAAGCAGTATAGTGTTATCCAAGAAGCAGTATAGCGTATTATATATGTTGATTATTATTGTTATCCAATAAGCAGTATAGTGTTATCCAAGAAGCAGTATAGTGTTATCCACAAAGCGGTATAGTGTTATCTAAGAATCAGTATAGCGTATTATATATGTTGATTATTATTGTTTCTGTAATTTTATCCAAAAAGTAGTATAGTGTTATTCAAGAAGAAGTATAATGTTATTTACAAAGCAGTATAGTATTATCCAAGAAGCATTATAGCGTATTATATTTACTGTTTGTTATTGTTTCCGTATTTTTCGGAATTTTTTCCGTATACTAAAATATCCTTGTCTGTTATAAGTTATTAAAATATGTTGTCACGTGGCTTTATTTTATCCATTCGATATTTAAATCCTACGGTCCACAATCGGTCTCGATTCGAATATAAAATTTAGTTCGGATTTGATTACAACTATATATATATATATATATAACAGTCATATGTAATTCTAAAAAAACATTTATCTTGCCATCAATATTCTTAAGCACCAATCAATCTAATATTTCAACCTGACTTCTTAAATGAAAGCTGATAGTTCTTCGAAAACAACAAACTATGCAATCTGTAAATTATAATAGAGAAGTTTTAGATTTAAATTTCACTATTTCTTACCCCCAAATCATAATGAAAGACTGACTAGTTCTAATTAAAGCACGTAATTAAATAGTCCTACAATTTTTTAGCAAAACGATTATGCAGTTTATCTACACCAACCTAAATTTGGACCAACATTAAATTCATATATGCAAGTGGTTAGTAGAAGATACGAGATCATCCCACAATACATATATAAAAATACCTAAATTTATATATCAAGTGTTATTATCATCAATACACAACACACAATTAATGATTTATGTACATCAACCTTGTAGTATTCAAGCCTAAATTTGGACCACCATTAAAATTCATACATGCAAGTGGCTAGTAGAAGATACGATATAATCACACAATACATAATTTATATGTCACGTGTTATTATCACCAATATACATCACATCATGTAATGCATAACATAATAAGTAACACGTAATTGTGCCAATTGCATATAATAAAACACGAAATTTAATAGAAAAGTGTAACATATGAATCGCGAAAAAAGTATCGCAAATCTTACTAACCAATGGTATTTTGGAGATAAGGACTACTCTTACTAAGAGATACTCTCTCTTTTTATGATTTAATAATATGGTGTTGTTTAGGATCTCTTACTGTTTTTTATGATTTAATAATATGGTTAATTTGGCATTTATTTTCATTTATGAATAAGTGTCTCTTAGCGTTAAAATTAATAGAAAAACAAACTCGGTAAGTATGTTACCTTTAATTGTTGCATGGGAATCGAACAATTGTCGTATTTGCACGACGGTATATACTACCACCAATGAGTAATCAATGTATTCGTCTAAAAACATATACCCTAGAAAAAGTACTAAGAAAGTCCAAATATTAAGTGGTGAACATCAGCAGGGGAAGCCTTATTGAGATAGCTCGAGCTTTTGAGACAGTTCTGTATGAGGAAGAACAAATTCCACAAACTGTGGAAAGATCTCTCTAGTTCAAACACTTGAGAGATGCAATGCAGGTAGAAATGGAAGCTCTAGCTCGGAACAAATGTCAACTTCCAGAAGGGAGTGAGTATTCACAATTAAGAGGAGATCAGATGGATCCATTGAACGATATAAAGCTCGATTAGTGGCAAAATGATATACCCAAGCTTATGTTATTGGTTATGCTAAGACTTTTTCACCAGTAGCCCAAATATATATGATCTAGGTGTTGTTATCAACAAAAACAAATAAAGATTGGCCATTACATCAATTCGATGTCACCAACGCCTTTCTTCATGGGGAGCCGGACAAAGAAGTCTATATGGAAGCATCTCCTAGTTTTTCTAGCGAGTTTGGAAATTGAGTATGCAGACTAAGGAGAACTCCATACGGACTAAAACAATCTCCAAAAGCGTGGTTTGGGAGATTCACAAAAGCTATGAAAAGATACGGTTATCAGCAAAGCAATTCGGATCACACACTTTTTCTGAAGAGAATGGGAGATCGAATCACGTGCCTGATCATATACGTGGACGATATATCTTGGGGTTTTAAATATTCCGTTGAAGGAATTCCCTTCCCATGATCTACTAGGTTAATATAAGAAACTTCTTTCACCGATTTAATTAACCTACTTATACTAGAACACAAGTAAGCATGTGTTACATAGAATTTTAAATCCTAAAGCATGCTTCTAGTTGGTTTTCGAGAATTACCTTATTGAATCTCCAAAGATCCGTCGATGGCTCGCTCCTTCTCCACGTGTAGAAATCGTTTCCTAACCTCGGAACTTCTAATTTGTTCTCTACTCTAGATTTGAAATTTGTGGTGGAACAATTCTTATCAAATCTATATGACTTGAAAGAAAAAGAGAGAACAAGTGAAACTAGGAATAAAACCTAGTAATTTTCAAAAATAGTGAATAGCGTGTGCTAGTAATTTTCAAAAAACACAACTAGGTTTAGGTTTAAGTTATTTTCTCTATTTTCTTTCTCCTATATATAGAGATGTAATAGGCCAGATTAGAAATCCAATGAAATTTGGACTGGGCCTCCCTATTGTGCTTTACTAATTAAATTGAGCCCAAATTTAATATTAGCCAAACAGAATATTAATTTGTACAACTAGAAATTAATATTGGTTTACGCGTCCAAATCCAAATTATAGAAAATCTGGGCTTTCTTTTTAATTAATTTATTTCCCGTGTTTATGTTTCTAATATCCATTAATTAATTTAGACCTACTGGTGGTTTTAATTAATTAATATCTTTTGCCAAGAGTGATGTAGTTCAAAATTCTCTATTTATTATACTTTAGAATAAATTTCAAGTCGATCGGGCCTTTGTATAATAAAAACTTTTATTGAACTCATCTTGGGGATATTATCAACCCAGACTCTCCCAGGACACGATTCAGTGCAATAACAATCCTAGCACCTCTTAGTCATTAATTATCACTGTCCAAAGTATCAGGATTCTTGGGCTACGAAAAACCCGCACCTTTTGATAAATCAAAGCAGTGCATAATCAATAACGTATGCTCAATGTTATATACAAAGATTAAGAAATA
>JAYDZE010544747.1:0-14163 GCA_034509125.1 Monilaria moniliformis | reverse complement strand
TAATAATAATAATAATAATAATAATAATAATAATAATAATAATAATAATAATAATAATAATAATAATAATAATGCATGTCAACTTTCCGTGACGGTAACACGGGTCACATTAATTTGATACAAATTGGATAGTTCATGTATTACATTGATATGATTAATAGTTTAGGACATATTTGTGATCTAATGCACAATTTAGGTTTTTGATTGATATTTACCCATTTTAAAATTAAGATGAAGTAATGTTAGAGCACATTTATGGAAAAGACTCAGTGTTCTACATGGATTGCCATCAATATGAAAGTTTGGTCATTACATACTACTCCCTCAGTCCTGTAAAAATAGTTGTAGGAACTCATGGCATGGATTTTAATAGTTTTAGGTGAGTGTATTATGAGTGTAGAAAGAGATTCATGTTAGTTATAGTGCTAGTAATAATTAAATATATTAGTGGTGGGTTATATGTGATGGAATATGTAAATAAATGAATATATTAATGATGATTTGATTTGTTGTTGGGTAGTTATTTATAAATAGAATAAACATATTTTTGCGAATATTTTAAAAAGAAAAATTATGACTATTTTTAGAAAACGGAAAGATTATATGACGGTGGTCAATTTGAAAGGTAAATCAATTTCCCTTTGCTTTTCTAATTCTTTTTAGCTTCAACAAACTAACAAATCAATTACATCCTTCTACAAATTAAAATAGTTCATTGCATTTATTATTAACAAAAAACATTTTTTCTCTAACTATTAGGTGGGTTCGAGTCACTCAAAAATATTAGTGCTACATTTAAAAGAAGAAGAAAAAATATTTGAAAGTGAAATAGCTTATAATAAATTATGATATATATTAAACATGCAATTATGCTATTCATGAATTTGGAAGATATTACGCCAAGAAACGAAAACCCTAAATTAATTTAATTACAAGATTAAGCGGTCAAATCTTACTAAATCTTTATTCTTGAAATAATAAATTTCTTAGGAGCGGGTAGCCGCAATAATAATGGGTCTAACATCTCATGGATGGCAACTACTAATTTTTATTACTTGTTTGACTCTTGGTTTCAGTATCTATCTTCCGTTGAATTGACTTTCAAAATTGCATTATATAAACTCGGTCACATTCAATAAATCAATGATTCATGCTGCATTGATTGATTTAGAATACACGTACTTAGTGTTTGCTTTATACTTTTTTCTTTTTTCTGAAGAATCTTGATAAAATTTGACATATGGAGAATTATATATGGATGAAAATGGAAGAGGATTCGCATCTTTAACTTTCCCTAATAGAATATCTAATAATTCTTATAGGAATTTATTTTTTATAGTCTTAATTTGCAAACATTAGAAAAGTAAACAAATAATGTGGGTTAGTAAATTTTAGAACTTCACAGTCAACACACGTTCTTTTATATGACTCGAACTCTACGGTTATTAGTTAGAAAAAAGCGTCTTCATGCAATTTAAGTAATGGTTGTGAATTTTTCCTTATCTAAAAAAAAGTCACCAATTTTTATTGAAGCTTGGGTTTTACACATATACTTTTGGCCATTCTCTTAATGATATTGATATGTTAATGTGAAGACATTAATCAATTATATCTAATAAAGTAATATTTCATCCATCCACTAATTTAGTTCACTTTCAATTTTCACACATATAAGAAAATATATTTAATATTTCGTAAAAAAATGTAATTTACATATAATTTTCTATTTTATTCTTATTTATTGTCTTCGTAATTATTAAATAAGGTTATTTTGGTAAATGAATATTTTAAGATAATTAAAAAATGTACTATGATTTGGGCATCCAACAAAAATATAAAGAACTGGTAAGTAATTAATAAGATTACCTAATAACCCAACGTGTTCTCTCATTCAGTCAATTATCTATATAGATCGAACAAGACCGACTTATTAAATTATAATGCAAATTGCAATTATTCATCTTTTACTTTCTCCTCTCCAAGGCTCCAACCATGAACTAAAACTAATCAACCAAATACTTGTTATTTTCTTATTGTAGTAAACCAACTAAAGAAGATGGTAGTTGGTCAAAGTCCACCATTGTCCTTTCTACTTTCATAACAAGACTATATTTTAATCTTTGGAGTGATAAAGTAATTAATGGGTACAAGGTTAAAAAGGTAAAAAGGATAATTCGATACTTCATTGTTGACGACAAAATTTCGGCCGTGTTGTAAGGAGCAACTGTCCTTTCATCTTCTGGACCGACTTTATGGGAACGATTACTACGTTAAGAAAATGACGGAAATGAGGGTTTCAGCAGCTAGCAAAGAGAAAATGCAATAACTTAAATAGCAGGTAGTGTTTTAAAAAAGAGTAGAATACTTGGGATCTCATTTTTGAGAGAAAAGAACACAATTAAGTTTCATTTCATGTTTTGTTTTGTTTTAGCAAGGATGGTCATACTTCCATCTAGAAATGTCAATCGGGTAAGTCAATCGTGTTTCGAGTCAGTTTTACTTGGGTTGCAGGTTAATTGGGTGCGGGCTAATCAAATTAAAATTTTATCACATTAGAAATTTCTAACTCTAACCTTAAACCTTCGGATTTCGGACTAGTCCAACAGGCTAATCAGGTTAAAAGTAAAAGATAAAACTTAATCTATGTATTTTTTATTCCTAATGATCCTATATTTATAATATATAAATGTATTAAGAAATTAGAAATATAAATCATATACAAGCATAAAATTCAAAGTTTGTAACATTCCAAAAAAAATCCAAGATTATATAATATAAAATTATTGATAAAATATTTGAAAATCATTTTGCCTCATAGAATAAAAGTGTCTTAGATAAAAAAAAAGGAACCTAATTTATGAATTATAAAATTAAAATGAAACACATATACATTTCGGTAAATTTTAAAGTATGTTTTCAAATTGATAGTATTTCTTATTGTGAACTTAAATATTCAAATTCGTTTAACTATGATTATTTATATTAGTAAAAATCTAATGCATAAATATATATATATATATATATATATATATATATTAAATATAAATTGGAGGGTTGATTTTATTTTATTTTTGTTTAGTTATTAATTTTATCAAAATTATCATTGAAGTGTATAATCAGTTGCTAAATAATATGAAAGAATAGGTAAATTGTTGCACCTAGGGCCAACACATCGGGTTTCGGGTCAACCCTACTAGGATTATAATTTATCTGGTGCGGGCTAATCGGGTTGAAATTTTCTCGAATTAGAAATTTCCAACCCAACCCTCTAAATTTAACGGACTAATCGGATCAACCCAACAGATTCGAGTTCAATTGACATCTCTACTTCCACCTTAGAATCAACTCAAAAATTGGATGTGAGAATTCATTCTTTTTCTTGTTAAAGAAAGAAAGAAATATTTTCCGTTGACAAATAACTTAAGCCACATACAATTAATTAATTAATATTGTCTTTGAATTCGTGATCACAATTTGTGAGACGCAATACAATTAAGCAAACTTTTCATTTATAAAGAAAGTACAACAAAAACTAAATTGATCTGACGATAAAATCGAATATCACGAAATCACACCACCTTCAAATCAGTTAGATAATTCTCTGGACGAATTTATGTTGTATCACAAAATATACATAGTTTATTCGATATAACCATAATATTAGTCTGGATAATATGATGTTCCAATAGACATAATTAACTATGAATTAAGTCTATGATGAACTTATTTAATGTATAAAATCTTTAACTAATTAAGACATTATTAATGCAATTCGAGAACATTTTGACTATATGTGATTGTCTTATTCGGACCGTCATTAGAATGGCGACACCTAATTGGAGACATTTATATGTGATATTATCATATAGAACTTGGACTAATTTTTATCTTGATCTATTCCTTGAAATTAATTTCGTTGATGAAAAAAAATATCAAAATACACCACAAGATTGAGCCGTGCAATAATACATCGTTCACCCAACGATGTTGTACAAGATAAGAAAGAAAATATGGTGTAGTGTGCTCCAACAAGAAGCACAATATATATGTATATATATATATATATAATTTCAAATCTATATACAATATTCTAATTCATTAGTCACGATAAAAGTTGGACTTCTAAAGCATTAAATAGGACTGTGTAGAGGATAAAGAAAATTTTAATGAGTTAGAAAAGGAGTTACAAAATATTCAGGAGGAATCCAAAAAATCTAACTCTATTTTGGGATGCAATGCAAGGAATAATACATTGATCTTACGGAGACGTGGATCTAAACATTGACGAAAACTTAGCAAGTATGATATCAATGTTCCTGGATGCTCAATAAGATAGCGAATATTGTCGTGTATATATTTAAATTTGATTGAGTTCCACCAATTGAAAATAAATCGGCCAGAAATATACAATCAATGAGCCAAGTTTACACACCAGCATTTATAAATATCTAGGAATGCTATAAATTATATCTAATCGTATATGACTCCATCCAAAAAAATAGAAATGGAAGTATCGCACAATGTCCTGGTCTTTTGGGTCAAGGAGGCCTAACTCAATGACAAAGTTGAAGCATCCCAAGACTTTACTTAACAAGAAAGTTCAATCGTATATGCATGCGGAGTAGTGACAATTTGGTGAAATACCAAAAATGTCGACGTTTCTAGAGAAACAATTTCATTAATTTATATCCAATGTTTTATAATTGTACAAAAACGATCTCATTTCATCTTATTGTTAAAAAATTGAAATTCAACTTCCAAAATAAAATCAAGATGGCATATGCAGTTTCTTAAAAAATAGATCGGGATGATCAATCCCCATTCCCAAATCATAGTCCTCTACTCAACCTTAAATTAATCGATACTTTCAAGCAAATAAATATCTGAACTTCTAACGGATCAGTAAGGAGCAAAAAATCGTGAATCCATATATTATTGCCGAAATTTGTGGTTTTATTGAGACATATTTGTTGCAATTTACGCACAAAATTATTAATACTTTCAAAATATTGTGATAATATTGATATTCCATCTAAACGTTGGGACATTATTTGAATCCTTCCAATAAATAATTAAAAATCATAATATTTTAGCGTCGTTCGTTCAAATTATTATATTTATTAGAAGTCCAGCTTAATTGCTAATACTTTATTTTATGATGTAACAACTTTCTGGGACGAATTGAATAGATTGATTGCCCTTGCCCAACTAACATGTTGATTAATTTATTCATCCATATTTGATTTGCTTAAGTAATTTATTATTGTAAAGGTAGTAGGGGGGGATCAAAATTAAGGTCAAATTTGATATAAGCTATATAAATCAAACACTAATATATAATTGATCATATAGATGACTCTCTGCCACCAAGCATGACCAATATATTATGCTCAATCAACTATATCGGCCTCCGGTTCAACTTGCATGGCAATGGCATGGTTGTATGAGAATTGTTGTCCACATATTTATGAAAATCGAAAATTGTGGCATGCAGTAACGCACATTAAATACATGGCGCGAAAGAAAATTTAAATTCAAAATAATCCCATTGTTAATTACATATATTCTCATGTAGAACAGGGTATGAGGGACTCTGGTAAAACTTTGCTACTCATGTATGAACATTGAAATTTTGGACATTCACTTCTCCTTCATAGATATTATATATTTATTTTATTATATATAAGTAAATGCTATATAGCTCTCTAGGGATAAATCCTGCCCATCCCAAGAGGTCCCCAAAAAAAACGCGCGCACACAACAAGAAGTGTGTATTGTTTAAGCCACAAGTCCCGTCATCTCCTTTGTGTGGTTTGAAGGTTAAAATTTACTGATTGTACACTTGAGTAGCTGACTGCAAGTTTCTCTCAACATAAAATAGTATAAGACAAAGGAGGGTGGGGCTTGTGTAAAAAATATATCGGGATTGATTTTTAGCCCCTATTATCAATATGGTAAAATAGTTTAGCCCCATTCATGCATCAATATTCTCTGGCTTCGCCATTGGTTACCAACAGTGGTGGAGCCAAACTTTTGTCGCTACGGAGCCCAATATATATACTCAAAATCATGCTTCAAATCAAAGCATTTATATATATCTGAATAATGTATACAAAAATTGAAAATAGTTTATTAAGTAAAAGGGAATAAGTAATGGCAAAATGGTTACCATATATACCAAGACTATATAATGCACACTATTTAATCTCAAAACCCTCAAAATTAGAAAAACAATATATGGAGCAGACAAAAATTTAAGAAACCAACCTCCAAGAAAGTGTCACCATATCTTGAGAAATTAAGGTCTGAAAATTCAATGCACTTTACAATAAGTTCCTACATCCACAAATGCATTTCCATTGATTAACACGTCGAAATGTCATGTATCCAAATTGTGCGAATTAGGACATTTGACAATACACACAAAAAAGAAAATCAAGGATTTTGTTGTAAGAGAGAAATAATTGATAGACAACATTATCCAAGTATCACAATTAGACAACTTAACCAAATGTGAGATTAGATATGATGAGGGTCATATAATTGTTCTTATATATATGCAAAATAATATAAAATTAAGGGAACACAAACTAATATTATTTATGGTTGTATTTATTGCTTATGTAATATTTAAGTAATTTGGTAGGTTTATGAATGGCAGCCAATGTAAAAAAAAAACAAAGAATTTTGCAGCGAAAAACTAAAACCAATGAAAATTGAGAAAAAAATTACATTTTGATAGATCCTTAACAAACAATAGAATTATTAAATAAATGAAAAATATGCAATTAAAAAAATAACAAGGGATAAATTTAGATATTGAGATAGCACTCGAAATGAAAATGACTTGTGCATTAGACAGAAAATTTAACGAACAATAGTTGATCTCATCAAATACATTTCTTCATTGTGCTAGCAGTAGCACAACCAATTTATTTAAACAAATTAAATCTTAAAACAAACTAAAAAAATTCACCAAAATCATATTGTCAAATTAATTTGGAAAGCAAGTCTAAAAGAAGGAACAACTCTTAAATAACATCAATGAAGTCCATATTAGAATTTAGAAATTGAACATAGTTGAATGCTTGAATAAAAAAATATTTCAAATATAAAAATAAAAAATATATTTCAAGAAAACAATGGTAAAGGCTCTATGAAGTTACTACAATACCCCTACAGTTGTCCAAAATTGTTGGAAAGACCATGGGCTCCCTCCCTAGGCCCCAACGTGCCACCGTCTGCCGTTACTAATGAAGAAGTTTATGAAAAAATCCCATAATTGGCATCATCCTTAAATCCATTAGCTAAAGAGAAAGCAAATGAGGGAATACATGCAATCTGAGATCTCTCCAATCCTCTCTTTGGTCTTGTGACTAGCTTCAACCTTGGGGATTTCTTGGCCTTGTTCATCAGCTGTATTGAGGAAGTAGCATGGGATTTCTTCCTCCATGGATGGAAACTTGAAGTCAAACTCACAAACTTAATGTGGAAAGAGAGACCTTTCATCGCATTGTTTTTATAGAAGGAATGCTTGATCGATCGGAGGATATTTCCATTTTGGCCAAATCTATTCTTAACAAATTCTAACTCTTTGTACCGACAATTTTACCCATTATCTTTTTACATAACAAAGTTGATTAATATGTGAAATGAGATAAGTTAGCTGAATATTGAACATATCAAACATACAGAGCCGGTGATATTTAGTATGACTGATTAGAAACTGGATCTTGCAAAACATAATATTCCAAACTAACAACAATATTAGTAATACCTTCTGAAAAATATATATCCATGCTGATTGTCCACGACAAAACTCTTTATCCAAAACTATCTATTGCTATAGTCTTCCAGCCAAAAGCTAGATATTACATTTCCACATCAAAAAACGCCACTATCTCCACCAACGCACAGAGCTAGCCAAACACAAAACTTATATTTTAGATCACAACATGCTACCAGATGATTTCCATGCAATTAATCTTCTCAGAAGGCGAAACGATAAGTACTTACCTGTCAGCCGTCAGAGGATATTAATTATATTGCTTCACACAACAAAGGCTAGCACTCATGGCCTGGTGTACTTAGTCCATTACTGTTGAGCACATTGCACCCTCTGGGCTCCGCCACCATACATATCTTCATCCTCATCGTATGCTTCCTGACGCTGAGCCTGCTTCCTCCTCATTTCGTCCTCAATGTTCACATCATGCAGAGTCGTCTCCTCGCACTCATCCAGCTCCATGTCGGTAAGCTGTGATAGAGGCTTCGGTGGGAGTACTTTTACCAGGCCCTGGACTTGATCTGGACTTAACGAATCAGGAAATTCGACATTGAAATGAATATACAGTTTACCCTTCATGAATGATCTCCGATATATAGGCATTCCCTCATCATTTATCGCCTTGTAAGAATCTGCAGAAGTAGACATACAAAGATGAGAACAATCACTAGACTGCCTACAATATGATCACGGCCTTCGATTAGTGCCAGGAAAATAGAAAAGGAAACAGAAAACTGACCAGGCTTCAGGACTTCTCCAGGGTGTGACTTGATAAGAAGCTGTCTGCCGTCCAAATGCGTCAGTATATACTGGAAGCCACACAGTGCCTCAGTGAGTGACAGTGTGCGCTCCACAAAAAGGTCATCACCCTTTCTATTAAATTTAGGATGTTCCTTCTGCTGAAGCACAAAGACTATGTCTCCAGTGACCATATCAGGCTGCAAAGAAACGACAGGTAAGTTAACACCAACCTCCAACGCACTGCAAAACTAAGTAAAAGAAACGCCGATATGAGACCATCATACCGCCTCATCAGCCTCCCCAGGGAATGTAACTTTTTGCCCATTTTGCATGCCTTTCTCAACATGAACCTCCAAGACTTTCTTTTCCTGAACAACCTTCTCACCTTTGCATTGAGGGCACCGATCTCTGTCACTGATCATCTCCCCAGTTCCTTTGCATTGATTGCAAGGATGCTGCATTTGCTGAATCATACCTGGTCCAAGCTGCCTAATTGTCACCTTCATACCATTACCTTGACAACCTGAGCACTTCGTTGATGCTCCAGATTTTGAACCTTTCCTGTAGAGCAGAAATAAAGCAAATGGGGATTGTCAAACAAGGGAGATAGAATGTTTGCACAGAGATATTAAGATAACCACGAACTAAGGTGATAACGCACCCTTTACACTTTGAGCAGAGAACATTGCGTGACAGAGAAAGCTTCTTGCTGGTCCCTAGATACAAATCCTCAAGAGAAACCTTCAGCGGATGTACTACATCCTCTCCCCTTCTTTGCCTTCGGCCCCTGCTACCACCACCACCTGCAGCAAACAGATTTCTGAGTTCCAATGTAATAAAGAAAGAGCACTACAGTAAACATATGAACATTATCAAAATATACGATGTGATTTCAAATGCCTCAAAAGCTAATGACTTTGAATGCCTAACCTCCAAATGAGCTACCACCAAAGAAGGATGAGAAGATGTCAAATGGGTCGTGCATGTCACCACCCCCACCCATTCCTTCCTTGAGTGCATCTTCACCATATTGGTCATAGATTTCACGTTTCTCAGGATCACTTAGGACCTCGTAAGCATGAGCAAGCTCCTTGAACTGCAAAATGGAACAAGATTAGTAGAGATCATTTTAACATGAAGACAAGTTTACCAATCAAACAACAAGATGAAGGGAACAAACATAAATAGCACTGGCATAGCTTCTAGTGCTCAAATTGAAATCTCGTGATCATTAAAGTCAAGAAAATAATAGCATGTCAGTTTTTAATGACCACAATCTGTAAAGCAACAGGTAACAGCAGCAAAATATGACAATATCCTGCCAGGAAGATTGCCTAGGTAGATGCGTACACATAATACCATGCCATAATTGAACATCCTACATAATGATTCAACTATGTTGCAAGGCTGAGTTGGCCAAAATCCACGGGTATTTAACTTGCGAAAGATAAATCTTTCATACATGAGTAACTGTTTATGTCAATCAGTACGTCACAGTTAATTCAAGGATAAATCTTAGCTCGAGTAAAATTTCGAAGTGATCGAGCCTAAATCCGACATATAGAGTCTTCAATTAATCCAAAGCAACGTTAGTTACAAACCAAGAAGATATAGGGCATCAGAACGCCAAATCAAGCATCAGTACTAATTCAAACATCAAGACGCCAAGAACCATCCGATCACAACACGGAAACACAACAAGAACCCCGAATACAAAATTAGAAACCCTCCAACTAGACATTAAACAGCGATGAATACCTTCTCAGGATCGCCGCCTTTGTCGGGATGGTTCTTGATGGCTGCTTTCTTGTAGGCCTTCTTGAGATCATCGGGCGACGCTGTTTTGGGGACCCCCAGAATTTCATAGTACTTCGTGTTATCACTTTTCTTCGGCGCTCTCCCAAACATCTTTGCTAAACTTTTTTCCGATCAAAATCGCACAGATCGAAGACTATAAGTATCGGTTGTACGTATGGAAGAGATTGCGGGAGAGATAGCAAGGCAGCTAGAGAGAGGAGACTTTGAAGGAGTTTCTTCGAATATGTACGACTTCTTTGGCGGTGTAGATGCGGAAGTGGTCACATCTCAAATACAATCTGGGCC
Source organism: Monilaria moniliformis (assembly GCA_034509125.1). Lineage (NCBI taxonomy): Eukaryota > Viridiplantae > Streptophyta > Magnoliopsida > Caryophyllales > Aizoaceae > Monilaria > Monilaria moniliformis. The sequence continues at coordinate 3,533 of JAYDZE010544747.1, read as the reverse complement.
ATTCAATCAACCCAGATCAGGCTCATTACTTTTGTAAAGCTATGTTGTCCGTTTGATTTGGTGAATCTGATCCATTAAATGGTTCTCTAAAAGCCAAACTAACTTGCTGCATCCATTTACTATATAGTAAGTAAGTGATTGGTAGAATAGAATTTAAAGAAATGCAATGACTGTGAGTCATTATTTGTGTCCATTCTTTGCTAATGGAAATAATTGGTTCATCCATAACTCATGGGTTTATCATCTCCACACATCTAAAATTACTAATAATTATAATATTTTATATTTGAGTATGAGTAATAATACATCGTCCTGTCTCATAAAAATATAAAGAAACTTTGGGCATGTGTTTTAAAAAAAAATTAGTATTGTTTATATTGTGAATAGAGAAGAGATTCTATTTTAGTATTGTTTATATTTTGAGTGGAGAAATAGTCTCACTTTAAATGTAGTGTTATGTAAATTAATTATAATTAAACTATGATAGTAAGGGTATTATTGTAATAATTTATGGTGGGGTAGTGTGCAAACAAGGAAAAAAAATTCATATGATACGGACAAAAAAGAAAAGAGTTCACATTTTTATGTGACGGATGAAGTAAATTTTATAATAAAAATTATTTTTTTAATAATTTATTGATATTAATAACATGTTATATTATTGGTAATTAATTTTGAAAAATATTTATTAAATTTATATAATATATTACAAATAAAAAGTATTATTAAGTAGCGTAAAATAATTATATAGTTTTACTTAATTAATATTACAAAACTAAATGAATTATATTATTATAATTTTTTTTAAGTTACAACTTACAATCCCCTTCCACCTCCACACATACACACCCGCGGTAACTCAAATTCTCCGACCTATTGGTTTGAACAGAAGCATCTTACCAATTAAACTACACTTCATTGCCATATAATTTTAATTAATTAATAATTACATAATTAAATATATATTTCAGTGTTCACAGAATCATGTATAATAAAAATTTAAAATTTACTAAAAAAAAACAGAAGAAAGGTCTAGCAATTGTTACTTTGTTTTTCTGACTAAAAAGATTATTATTTATGTAAAATTATTTTCGATAAATCACCTCCATAAATATATCAATTATAGAGAATGCCATTCCATTTATACAATCATTCTGTTCTTGAATTCATTCCAATACTGTTAATTTAATTCATGTGTCAATCAATTTCAGGTGACATTCTTCAGCAAGTGAAGTTAGTGAGTTTGTATTTGACAGTATAGAAATAATCATTTATGTATTGCATGTGTACACAAGAACAAGAAAATAAATTATATTATGTTGTATATATTTCAAAATTATTAGCTAGGGAGGACGATAGGATAAGGTTATATAATGATTGGTGATGACAAGCAGTCACAAGGTTGGATATTAAAATACATGTCCCAGTGACAAAACTAAACATGCATACGTACGAACAATTTTAAGATGACATGCACTAATAATTTCCCTCTAAAACAATGCACTAATAATTTTAATCAAGACGGCGCAATAAAAACTTAGACCAAATATTTCATGTATACTCTATAGGATAAATAAAAATTAATATTTCCAAATAAAATGCATTTCAAAGATATAAATATTAGAACTGTAAAAGTATATAATTAATTGTTGACCGAACCTAACTCATTATATTCATGTCAATATTTGGCGTCTTGAAAAACCCTTGTCATCTCAGACATAGAAATTGTAAATTATGAACAAACTCTAACCCTTAAACTAAAATCTTTAAATTCAACTAATCTGATGTGTGGTTGTGTTAATAGTAATACATTTCCAATTGAGTTTTTGTTAAGATTATTTTTTCGGACTCCAGCTCATTTAAAAAGTAGATTTGAAAAAAGTTATACTCAATTAATTTAAATAAAACATACACCAAGATTAAATGTTCAAAACGTCATTACAATATTAAAATGCAAAAATAAAAAATCGACATTGATTCACCCCATCTTGATTGTTGTTTTACTTTTATAATTAATTTTCAAACAACATTAATGGATTGAGCATAGGCATGTTCATCAATACTAAACTAATATTTTTTATACCATCTACTACATATATAAAAGGCAAATTCTCTGAAAATTTACAAAAATGCTATTTTGGCGGGAAACGTCATAAAATGACGATGGACCTTATATTAAATGATGGTGTAGTATTTATGCATCTTGGAAAGAATCTAAGAAACTGAGCTTCAGTAGGAGAGTTGTGCAATAGACGCAACTTCTTCAGCTTCAGCAGATTTAGAGCCTTGTGCTCTGAAAAATATCAAAATTTCTATCAAATTATTATAAAAAATTGTTTCAAATTTGAATTCAAATTTAAAAGATAGAGCCAAAAATCCCTCCCTAATTGTCTATAAATACCAGTGTTAACTCCCTGCTGTACATAAATTCGAGAGAATATGCTCTCACATTGGACTGAGATGCGAAAAAGAAGAAGAAGATTTGGTGCAGCGTATTAACAGTATAAGTGAAGCATTGCCAAAAGATGTAAAAAAATGCAGACAGACTGACAAATGCATGTAAAAAATATGTTAAATGCATGTCAATTCGAGAAAAAATGTGTTGTTGTTTGGGATGTACATATGGCTTGGCATGTAAACATGAGAAAAGCTTAAAGCTAGCCCACCACATTTGTACTAAAAGAGAAAAAGACAGTCATGGCGGAGATCCAAATCCTTCAAAAAGATGAATAGTTACGAGATGAATCGAAATGCAAAAGCAAATATATATTCAAAATTTTGAAGAATTTTTATTGAAATAAATACCTTCGTATAGGGGTGGAGATCCGCACCTGAGCCTAGGCTCCCAAAACAATTTTTTCAGGTGTTTTAATCCGCTCACTGAAATGATCAATGACGTTTACCCACGAATTAACTGTCATGCTCACTGACAAATAATTTCTTTCACCTGCAGGCTGCCCTATTTGGACATGTCCGTCCGGCATCAGCTCCACTATCCAGTTATACAGTACGATATAAAAATTAATTGAAGAAGAAGAAGCACCGGTTGAGAAAAAATTGAACATCATTGAAGAAAAAAATTAAGGGTAATACCTTTATTTGTGAGACTCTGACCGAACAACCAAGAGAAGAGGGGGACCTCCATGCAATGGGATGCTCGAGCTCCCGATGAGGCACCACTTCTTTCTTTTCATAAGCCAAACAAGTGCTCCAGCTATCGACCATCGACCAACATCAGTCGACTGGTCTCTGAAGCTTTCGGCGAAACCCATGGCGACAAACTCTGAAGCAGACCGACAGCGAAACAACCTCCTTCTTCCCCACTTCTGTTCAGCAGAAGGTGAGCAGACCGCATAGAAGAAAGACATTGCCGAGAAGAGGACGACGGCGGAGAGGACTGTGAGTGGAGTAACCGCCGAGAAATGGAAGGCTGTTGCGGAAGTAGCCACTATCATCGTCGAAGAGGCCGAGAAAAAATTGCCGGACGGGCATGGAGGATTGACCGAAAGAAAAAGATGAGAGGAAAGATGGAG
>JAYDZE010544736.1:0-14163 GCA_034509125.1 Monilaria moniliformis | reverse complement strand
TTGGCGAATCCCATGATTTAAGGATCTTTCCTTAAATCGTGGGATTTTATTTTACGATTATACCCTTTGCTGATACAGATACACGGATTTACTGATACACGCGGAAACCCAATCTACACCGTTCATTTATCAATCATGTGGTTATAATTCAGTTTTAGTTAAGCATATAAAGGCTGGAACATCAAAAGAATTACAAGTGAAATGTTAAAAGCACAATATTCCATAGTTTTCCTTCAAAATGTAAATAACCATTTAATTTAAGGATCACATTTCAATTTCCAGAAAAATCTCAGAAGCAATATCTATTTACACTTCGAGATTACTGGAATAAACTGAAAATGAACAATCCAGAAGAAGCTGAGGATCGAGGGACATCACAGCCGCGACCAGATTCGCTATCAGTTGAACCAGACGACCGTTCATCCTCCTCATCTCAAGGTTTGGAAATGGCGGCGGCTTCCGCCACGGACGGCGTCGCTGCGGCGGCCCTGCGCTCCGTGCTCCAGCGTGTTAAACAGGCAGCCGAGCGGTCCAGCCGCGTGCCGGAACGGATCCGAGTTGTCGCAGTGAGCAAGACTAAGCCGGTCCCCATCCTCCGCCAAGTCTATGACGCTGGCCACCGCTGCTTCGGCGAGAATTACGTCCAGGAGCTTATCGAGAAAGCTCCGCAGGTTTGCATCCCACTTTATCTCTGTTTTCTAGGGTTGTGAAGAGTTGCTTTTTCCTAAAATTGGTGGTAGTGATGGTTCTAGCTTCTATATGAAGCTGATTTCCAGGTTGTTTTCGGTTGTTAATGGCTAACTATTTGATTGAGGCTGTTTTGTAATCGCGTTCACGATCACCAATTTCCATTTGTGTTTGATTACAGTTGCCAGAAGACATCCAATGGCATTTCATTGGGAATCTGCAGAGCAATAAAGTAAAGCCACTTCTAAGTATGTTTCTGGATCCTCTTGCATTATAGTTGACATTCTCACCTTAATCTAGACTAAGCGTGAGAGTATTGAAGGTTTCATATAATTATTTTAACATCGTAGCCCTGAAAAAGCTGCAACTTTGTTATTTTAATGGATAAGTAATTAAGTTCCATTGGCATTCGAAGTTGAGGATGTGGTCTATATGTGAGAATCTCACAATTTGTCACAACACCGAAGCTTCCGGGTCTGCCCTTTATTCACCAGATCATTGCGATTATTAGTTTAAATTGTTCTTGAAGACCTAATGTGTGGATTAGGGGAACTATTTTCTTGCTGAATTCGGGTCCAAGAGCCCCTTGATATAAAACTTCTATGCATTTAAGTGTGGATTGATTGGCTGGACTGTGGGATATTATGGGGGTACATTGATACATCTCTCTTTTTTTTAGTCTAATATCACATTACTGAGATTTGCTACCTGATCCATATATTTACCTTTCTATTCTGCAGCTGCTGTACCAAATCTAGCTATGGTGGAGACTGTAGATGATGAAAAGGTAAACACGCATCTGTCTGTTGCTTTTTGTCACATATATTTCTATATTTTAAAGCTTTGAAGTGAACGTGTCCGCTGGAATCCAATAAGCTGGTAGAAATCCAACTCCAAGAACACTTCTGTATCATTTTTGTTGGGACTTCTTCGGTTAGGTGATAACAGTTTTCTGACTGATACTGCTTTCGAATATTCCTTACATATTGAGCAACTTAAGATGTTCTTCAAACAGAGTTACTCACTATACTGTGTTCTCCAGTTAGATGGTAAAAGTTATAAATATAAAAAGTATATTATATTAGTATGGAGTTATGAAATGCAACTATTTGCTATTCTACTTGTGCCTTCAGATCTTGACAAATATAGGGAGCTGCCAGTCTCATTCTGATTTACTGGAATAGGAAGTGAAAAAGAAATGACCGCCTAGAGAACAAGCCATACTTTATATGATTAATCATTTATTGCGAGTTACGTAATGTAATAGTAATGCTTTATGTCCTTGGGGTATCATATTCACTAGACAGATCCTATTATATCATGATATTGATTTTTAACTTGAGCATTTAAATGCCGGCCAAAATGGAATTCTCATGTAAGAATTATTATTATACTAACTTATCCTCGTATATGAGGTTGTCCCTCAATTTTTTTTCTTACATGAGTTTCTCTTGGTCCAATTTCATAATTTAGTGATAGTAGAGATGGAATTACAATGTAACGCATTTGATATTATTTTTGTTTCTGTAGATTGCAAATAATCTTAACCGTGTCATTGGAAACATTGGAAGAATGCCGCTGAAAGTATTGATCCAAGTAAACACCAGTGGTGAAGAATGTATGTAATTTTTGAGTTTGTTTTCACTTTTTTGTTACAGGGGATTTTTTTTATTTTTGTTTTATGAGCTAGGTAAGTAAAGTGGTTTACTTTGTCATGTGCAGCAAAATTTGGTGTTGAACCTGCTGGCTGTTTGGACCTTGCCAAACATGTTACTACAAACTGCCCAAATCTTGAATTTTGTGGCCTGATGACAATAGGAATGCCAGACTACACATCTACCCCTGAGAACTTTAAGGTAGTTTGACCACTAATCTGTTGATGTTTGTTCTAAGTAGGGTGTTCACGGTTTGATTTGGTCATTTTTGATCAAGTATACTTAACCAAGCCATTTAAGTTGGTTTCTAAATATCTTAACCATGCAAACAAGAAATACAAAACATATCAAAACCAAGACTAGTTGAATTTGTATGGATTGTTCGGTTTGGCTAGATAAATAAATGGATAAACAGAATATAGTTTGAAAGAGACTCAAATTCAATTATATTAGCTTAAATCATAGCATGACCTTAGCGATACTCAATGCCATGAAAGTTGGTGTAAATTTATCAAAATATTTTATTAGAAATGGCACCAACAACATCAAATCGTTTTATATAAATAGCAAACTAACATACAGTTTTAACATCTAGAAGTTTAGGGCATAGTCAGCAGATTATTAGTTCCGTTTAGTTCTATAATACTTATTGGGTTTTCATTTTCTTAATCCAAAAGTGAGATAAAGAATTTAATATTCTTTGCATCACGACCTTCAATAACACAGTCTATTAACCACGATTTTGAGTTTGGGTGAATTATAGATTCGGTTTGATCCTTTTGGTTAAATTTTCAACAACCCTAATTGTAATATATAATTTTTTGTTATTGAAATTGTCCTGATCCTATTTGTCTTTTGGTATCAGACATTAGCAAACTGCAGAAGTGATGTTTGTAAGGCTCTTGGGATAGCAGAGGAGCAAACGGAATTATCAATGGGCATGTCAGGCGACTTTGAACTTGCGGTAAGTATAATGCTAGTCTCGAATTTATTCTGAAGGAGTTAGCTCTGGATGCTTTGATAATTTTCGAATATGAGCACAAGTTAATCTGTCTATGCAAACATATCCTTCTCAAACTGCAGTGAACGCTATCTTCCAAGTCTTAGGAGCCATTTCTGTTCCACTTGCTCTTTTTCTTCTTCTGTAAAGCCTCAACAGACACTCAAATTTCGATCAGATAAAGTGGATGATTCGCTATTCTACTAAACCTCCTAGAGTAAACAGAATAATTTATGAGTTTTTGGCCTACTTTTGCAGATTGAGATGGGCAGTACAAATGTTAGAGTTGGGTCTACCATATTTGGAGCAAGGGAGTATCCCAAGAAATAGACAGACTAGCTGTGCAGCTGTGTGTTTAAAGAATTAATGATCACATTAGTTAGAGGGTGCAAACCATGATTATGAACCTACACTTGATGTCTGCTGTGTGGAGCTAGAATTTTTGGTTATCCATTCCCGAATTTAGGGTGTTAGCCCTTTTGTTTCATCTGCAGTCCGTTCCATCACATTTCCGCAGGGGGCTGCACTCGACTATTATAAATCATTTAAAATTCAACTGTAAGCATCATTTGTAATGTCTTCATATTTTGTGCAATAAATACCATCTTTGAGCTAAGTTAGCTTCACTACTATATGTTCCACTTTATTATGAAAGAAATTATCTTGCTGAGAGTTTAAAGGGTTTCAACACCTTGAATTTGTTGCCTCCAGGGACCTTAATGAAGTTTTTGAAGTTTTTTTTTTCATGTTGGTATTTATGCAAGAATGGGATTTTCTGGTTTTGAAAGTTTCTCTCTCATGGTAGGGGCATGGTTTGGTATTAGTGTTGCCCAGTGGTTGCAAACCACATGTTCGGGTTACCCCAAATATGTTCCGTAACAGGTGGTTCCAAGTCGGATCCTTAATGATGGTTACGGTTAAGGTTCAAAACCGGCGGTTTCAGGGTTCTTTAGGTGGTTAACTTTTACTTTTTCGAAATTTTGAAGTATTTTACATTTGGCTTACATTATATTTAAATTGAATAGCAAATATCTACATATGAAGGCAAAGTATAGGGTAAAATATCGCTTAAATTTGTTTTCGATTTTCTTTGAATCAAGGAATGTATTCGCCTCTTTGTTTCACATTGTTGCTGCATCATTTCCAAATCCGAGGAATAAAGGAAGAACGAAACGATTTTTTGGAATGTGGATTGCTCCACATTCACTCATTTTGTACATAACACGAAAATTTATCTATTCTCTATCATTCAATTTACAGATTCACACACAGATTTGGCAATCACAATACAAAAATGGACTTATTAACAGGGGACAGACAGTGTCATCGTTGAGAGCCTGTATTTTCAGGAACAGATTCTGGAAGTGAGGGTGAGGATCCACCACTATATTTACTGGGAGCAGGTGTGTTTCTTCGTGATCGCGTAGTGGCTACAAGCAAACTCTCTTGTATTTTCTCGTAAATATCTTCTCCTTCGTCTTCTTCCTCATCTTCGTTTTTAAACACCGGATGGATATAGGCACTCTGGAGATAGCTCTTTATATCCAGGTTCGGCTCTCTTGCACGTTCCAGCGTGTCTTTCATCATTGCATCCTGGAAACCAAAACGAAATATGTAAGGATCGGAGGTTTAGATTCAGTAGGAACTACTGTGGAAGCCAAGATTTTAATGGATAACATGAGAATTTGTAGCAACCTGCAAAGGATGTCTAACAAAAGCAGGTTCGTAACGGCCTTTGCAGAACAAATGGAACCAAATGGTCAACACTACAAGCACAATGAGGAATGGCGCGAACTGGGGATTCCCTTTGGTACTCATCAATCCTATAAGCATAATCTGAGAAAACACCAATGAATAGATCATACGGCCGTGGACATCCGGCCAAAACGACGCAGCACTTTCGTATTTTTGGTTGTATACATTTATGATCTGCAAGAAAATAGATGCATACATCATTTCAACTAAAAAATGAAACAAAAGAAAGGCGAGTAAAGCCAAAAAAAAAAACAAAAAATTTAGACAAGGATCAAGTAAAGTTTTATGAACATACCTGGTGGCGAAATATGACATAAGCGAACACAAAGAAAACCAATATGAAAGGAAGGAAAATTGGGGTGACCACAGCATAGACAAAGCCTAGAAGAAAATATAACTGTAACCGAGGTTCAGCCATATGAAACATGATGCTTCCTGGATCCATTGCCTCTTCTCTATCCTTTTCAGTCTTCACCAGTAAGAAATTTTTGAGGTGGAACATTATCAGGGGTGTCAGTCTGAAGATTTCTCCAGCAACACTGGCCCATCCATCCACCATTACGTAAGTAATGAAAAATGTTGCTTTCATAGGGATTGCCACACCAATTATTCTAGTTATGCTGCAATAAGTAACCACAAATTAGTAGAGAAATGGAGCACATTCATAGAACAGAAAAATATTTCCTTATTATTAGTTATTTGACTGTTTGCAGATTTATGAGTTGCAAAATACTATCAATATCAATCAAGCATTATCAACTTACTGTTGGAAGTATAGACACCAAACTCGTCATTAAAAGTTTTTAGAGACAGACCCCTTATATATAGTAAGAATGATCTCATAATTAACTACTCTGAGGAAATAATCTTTTTCGTCATCAGTCATGGTAAGATATCGAAATAGCTGAAGTAAGGAAGTGAAAGTAGTTTCACCATCTTATAAACTGTGTGTATACCAGAGTAACTTACTCATTTGCGGACTCGTGAATAAAAGTATCAAGTTGCTCAAATGCAGTTCCTGCTATTACACTCACGAGGAAGACATTGATAAAGTTGAAGATATAATATCGGAAGGCAGAGCTCCTCTCTAGAGCTGATATTGACAGCAAACCCTCCAATTTTGCGATCATAATCAGTATTGTTGGTAGAACTAGGAGGAAAATCTTTAAAGCAATACCAGGTAAAACTCCTTGTACTACAGACTTGATAAAGGGTCTGCATGATTAAGAAAGTTAATTATGAGTGTAAGATGGTTACGAGACCAATGAAAACTACAAACTATGGCTCAAATTGATAGTTGTGGACAAATCATAGGAGATGATGACACTTACTCAAATGGACCTACCTACATGGCCAACTTAGGACTCCAGAGAAGCACCATGACCACAAGAAAAGGAAAATAAAAGGGGGCACTGGGGGGGCTGGATAGAAATTTAGGATTGACAACACTGATGTCATCCTAAATTTAAAGTCATTACTAGACAATAGTAGATAATAGAACTAATGGGGGTGTTTGGCTGAGCTTATAAGCTCCTTAAAACACCCCCTAATACCATCCTAAATTTGCAGTCATTATAATATGTCCAAAATAAGCTCAGCAAACACCCCCTATTTTGGGAAAGCCAAGTCAAAGCCAAGTCATCTTTGACTTTGACGATAAGAAATTATGATCCAAAGTTATACAGGTATAACCAAATTCAAAGTGGCTTTTTCTTGAGGCTAACTTTACGTTCAGAGCAACTCACTTCTTAACCAATTATTGGGCACGACAAGAACTCCCAATTGAAAAGTTGCAACATGTGACCACAAATATAAAATTAAAAAAAAAAGCCAACAACAATCAAGGGAAATCAGTTATATGCAAGTAACATTTGACATAAATAAAGTTCATCAAAGTCACAAGATCACTGGCAAAATTTGTAAGACTTCGATACCAAAATCAGATAATAGCATAAATAGCTCAAGAAACCATACTCACATTTCAATTACCGACTTGAGAAATGGTGCTCTTTTTTCAATACCCTCTATATTTGCAAGAGATTGAACAAAAGTCACGGGGATCACGAAGAAGAATGTAAGGGAGAGGAAAGCAACATTGACGATAAGCTTCCTAACAGTCAGTGAAACATAGGGGATAGCAAGATTATCCCAGTAGACATCACGTGGTTCCGAAGCCCAATCTGTTAACCACAGAGTTGGATTTCTGGATTGTTGTGTTTGAGCACAAACAGCGGCACCCCACCTAGTTTTAAAGGAAACAAATGCCACTGGCATGATGCTCTTAGGATCAGTTTTTACTCTCTTCCGCTCTTCAGCTATCTGCATTTGCATGTAATGGTTTTAATCCTTTGGTGATACAAAGATTATCAACCCATAAATATTGATAAAGGAAGATAACGGAAACATCTTTGTACGTGCAGAAAAAAAAATAAACGAATTGCAAATTTGCAATGAACATGCTAGGTACTTTTACGGTTTAATTTTCATTTTCACATTTTTGTTCTCACAATATAAAATCAAACATTACAGGAAAACCCCAATATACTTCCTCCAGAAACAGTTTTTTCTCGAAAAAATTACAATTGCAACTATAATTGTTTTAATATCTTCATCGAAATCAGATGAAATCATTCCTATTGAATAGGATTTACTTATCAAAAGTCACTTTATATAAGTTGGAATTCTAAATATCTTAATTGAAAAATCTTTGAAAATTATTATTCCACTGCAATAGTTTCATTATGTGATCTAAAATAAGTTACAATTTTTTCTAGAAGGTCAATTAATGTGTATGATTTCCGCTACAAAAAGAAAAAAATGGGGATCACAGATTATTTTGCAAGTTTGAGTGTGGTGACCATTTCCAAATTTTAAACAAAAAGTTCAACACATTACACACACATAAATATGTGGGTGTCTCCTTACTTCATTTGATAACCTGTCAATTTCAGCTATCTGATGGTCAATAGCATCCACTTTTTCTCCCCAAAGACCAAGAAAACCAGTCTGCAAGTTTAGAAAGAAGTTTACAGTAACATGAATACGTCTAAAATTAATATTTACAAATTGCTAAGGAAATAGAACACTTTCTGTACAGATAAAGTACCTTCGTCGTTGGCCTTGTTTGCTTTCTTGCAAATTTTAACTGGTAATAGTCAAGCCAATTTTTCTTTTTCTTTTTCTCATTCACCAGTTTCGCAAGTTTATTGGCATTGATTACAACCTGCAAAAATATCCTGATATAAGGAAAGCAATGCATACAATATTGTAGCAAATCCTAGTTCCCAATGGAAATACTAGAAGCAACATATAGGTGCAAGACACAGCATTGAACCAAGTAGCCAGACTTAAGGAAACAGTATTAAGAGATGAACTTGTGCAATAAAATTACATTCAATTATTTGGTGTATTATTTAGTACATGTGTTTTTTGAGGAGTATTATGTAGGTACTTGTTAATAAATTGAATATTTAAGGGGTGTTCTAGATTATTTTATGAGATCTTTAAAACATCTATTAAGATATTTGACCATTTATAAGAAGTTTCAGGTGTTCATCAACAATTAAAATAGAATTCTTACATTATCCAAAATAATATAGGAGCTTATAAGTTTTTTCTTTTACTAAGAGCCCAACCTTTTTTTCAGGTTAGAACCTTATCCAGGAAAACCTCTTGGGTTTTAGTCATTATTTGTTACACTTAGCAATTACTACCAACTAATAAGCCGAATTAGTCAACCACTCCAAACTTATTTTTCAAATCAGACCTAACTAACACCATACAAGCTCGTTAAAATAGACCTAGCTGAACACCCTCTTTAAAATGCCTGGGCAGTATGCTTTTTTTTATAGTCATGAAAGAAAATCTGGTGGCCAGATGGTATCAAAAAATCTAAAATAACAGTTTTCATTTAAATGTTGCCCTCAAAAAATTTCTTTATTTTCATCTTCGTGATGTATAGTTGCTCATTATATTGACCATTCTTTTATTTCCAATCACATATTAATTTCAGTTCAAAATACGTAAGACCTTCTCATACTTCACCTAATACGTCCTAATAGCTCAAACAATATAGAATATTAAATATAAATAGCGCACTAATACATCCTAATAGCTGCATGGTTAAAAAGAAGTTTGTTAAATTACATCACACTCCATAAAGATGGTTGATCTCAACAAATTTTCAAGAATGTTCAGTTTTCAAGAAATGAGTAATTAAAACTAAACATAGTCATGTTCCTGTTCCTCTTTCAGTTGGAAAAGTATAGATTTCATCCACCAAAACTTTGCACTAGAGATGGATTTCGAGAATATATATTTTAAGAAATAAGTAATCAACATTAGAGAAAGTTATGTTCCTCTTCCTCTTCAAGTTGAAAAAAAGATACATTTCCTCTTCGAAATATTAAGCCTTTACCTAGCGGGAGAAAAAACAATTTTCACATGAGACGAACAAAAGTACTTTCAATAAAAGATTTTTTAGAATTTGGCACGAAGTCAGAAAATTTTGCCAGAAAAGAGAACTTCCAAAGAAACACAGCGTATACATCAAACTCATAGAGACTATAAAATTTATGTTGAGATTCAAAATAAAAATTGTTTACTTTATGTTGATAGTATAAAGAGATAAGTATGAGACCTTAAATTTATTTTACATCGACAAAGATGGAGAAAGTAGCATGAAGAAACCTGATGAGTTTGATAATGATCTGGATGGTTGACCAAGAAAAAATGCTCCACTGCTTCACTCACTGATTCATCTTGGTCTGGTGGCACATTTCTGACAAGAACCTGAGAAGATTTAAATTATCATCATTCCGGTTAATCAAAAAATAAGTGAAAAGGAGAGATTTTCGTGGCATTAATTTAGGATATTTTTTACACATGAATCTGAAAGAGTCAACTAAATAACTACTTAAAGCTGATAATGGGGACAGGTGAGGTGATACAAGCAATGATTACTATGGAATAGGACTATCTATGTTGAAAATAAGATTTCTGGAAAATAACATTTGCAATTTTGCACATATTTCCAATAAGTTATATGTTATAACTAACAGCATGCATTCACAGAGGAAAAAGGATAGAAGCTACCTAAAGTTGGATATACTTTTATTTGTCATTATTGCAGGCCTATGCCTTATATTAGTTTATATCATTTAGTACCACAAGAGTGTTATCCTTTAAAATAGAAACAATAAATCTCAGAAGATACAAGCCAAACTTTCTCTGATAATAATTATACATCCCTTGTTCCTAAAAACACTCTCCAACGCAGTTTCAGAATAAATAAATATCTAAAGTTGCATCTTACAGTGAATTGATCAGGACGACGTCTTTGAGAAGCAAGAAAGTGTAAACGCATTTCCGCAACTTTTGCATATTCCTTACGTAAACTAAAGCAAGTCCAGAAAGTAAATGCATAGGCCATCACTATATGAGTCCAAAACCTGTAAATTTCAGACATCAGTCAAATGGCAAGCACAACCTTAACAAACTCAGAAGTGCCTGACTGCTATTAGAGAGAACTAAATAAAATATTAAAAGAACTATGAACACAATTCCTTACTTTGGCCCAAAATGACTAATGTGGTAAAGACGACCATCTATAGATGGTTGTTAGTTTCAACCTGAAGCTAGACATCAAAAGCTTCAGGGAAACTCCATATATAGCTAAAGAAGAAAATATGTGTAGATAAGCTTTATCAAGACTGGCTGATATAATCCACCATTAAAACATTTGAGGTGGAATAATATGCATACTCAAATAGCCCAAATATTGAGTACACTGCTAAGGTCAGAACAACTTTATAGAGGATCATGGTTTCAGTCCTTATAGAGCGGTGGAACACCTAAACTAATAATCAATAGTGCAGAAAAGGCAGCATTATAAGATTTGGAATTGACAGCCAACTAACCTTGGTGATCCATATGGAACATTTGAAATAGAAAGTTTGTCAATGTTACTGTACTGTAGCTTCTCACTTGCTCCAGCATTAGCCAAAGTGTTGTTTGTCCAGTTAACTGGCACGAGGATAGCCCATGCAAGTAAAGCAACAGGTACAAAAATCTTAAGTCTGCACAACCAATGTAGAGAATTAGCATGCAGCACAAGGATGAATCCCAAAGATTCAGATATTTTATAATATAAGTTATTTATACTTCCAATCCCCATCCTTTGTGCGTTTTTAAAAACTAACAAATTGTCAAAAATAGCCCGACGAATTCACTTTCAGTTCTATCACCAGAGAAAGCCTATGGCGCAAGAAAAGTGACATTTCATCACACCATTACTGACTTGTAAGTTCCCACAAAAATTGAACAATGAAGGACTATTCCATGCACCCTGAGGCTTGCTCCGATGATTGAATTGGAAAAGAAAATAAAAGGCCTGGCTATTTTCATAATTTTCAAGGTTGGGATATTTTTGTAAAAATCACAAAAGGTAGGGATAGAAAGTGTAGTTAACTTAACCCTTTACTATATCCTAAACAAGGACAAAAACAGTATCCATATATTGCAATCATATTCATATTATCTTTTTTTTTTGCTAGTAAAACAACATAATCTAGAAATAGATCGAACTTTTTTTCAATATATTCAATTTAGTTAGCAAATATAGAAAGTCCTTGCTGCTGAGACGTGACTACGATCTTCAAAAGTCGCTAGTTGATCTACCTACCCCAATGCCAGCTAAGACAAGCATTCATGTTGCTGTTTTCCTTGTTAGAAATCCCCAGGATAGGTTCTCTATGTCACTGTAAGACTTACTTCAAAAATTGTTGTATTAGCCATATCCTTTGACCTTTGTCTTAGCTAAGTGCAGTGTAGCAAGTTGAAAAAATATTAGATAAGGGAGCATACCCCAGCAAGTATATCCGCAAATAGACGGCTGAGTCCAGCCCTGCATGATCAATAAGCTCCGGTTCTGGCATTCTTAGCGCATCTGGCACCCAATTCAGAAACCTAATATATGATCTCCAGTCCAAATTTACAAATTTGGTCACAAAGGAGCCTTGCTGCATAGGACAGCTTCTCACACCCAAGAGATACCATTTTGGGAAATATACCCTGTCATTAATTGGCTGAAGGCGTAGGATAGCAAATGCAATTAAGAAAGCCACAGCGAAGAGAATGTTCATTCCAGCTGCAACTCCTATATCCGCAAACGTAGCCATCTTTTAACCTCTACACCACTATTCAACTTCCTGCTAGAACCAAGAAGTTGTGAGCGAATGCGGCGGGGAAAATCACAATCTACACATTATGATTCAAGTAGTGCACTCAATCTTGAAATCCAGTATCTTAATTTATTAAAATTATATTGAATAACCCAAGTCAAATACTAATAAGAATCAACCAAGACCATTTTTCTTAAAATAGACAATGAATAATCATATACTTCATAAAAAGAACAGAAATATATAGATCTCCAGTATTCGGTGACATCTCAACCAATTACCTGTCACTATCAGAAGCTAATTTTTTTAAAAATAAACACAAATTGGTAATGTTACACGAACCTATTACATAATCAACACAACAAACCTTCAGAAAACAACCAAAAACTTACCCAAAAAAAGAGAAATGAAAGAGAATAATAGTTCTTTTCTAAGACTTTACCAATCATTTTTTTTCCTCTGTGCATCAACAAATAAACAGTTTCGACCGATAATGACTAATACTTCCCAACCAAATCCCCAACAATAACTGCATGACTGCAGAAAAATCCCGATAAACACATACCAATGGGAAAACTGATGCTTCACTTCAATAAACTTGCAAATCCAAAATTTAAAGCTTAATAATCACTAAAAACTGCAACAAATACAGAACATATGAAGAGTCAATAAAGATATATACGTTCCAGAGTTAATTCAAAATTGAAGGAACTCTCTGTCACATAGATCATACCACAAACCACACAGCCTGTACTACATACAGTTATTGTACACAAACACATGAACATACAGGAAGAGAGAGAAAGAGAGAGATAGAGAGAGAGAGAGAGACCAGCAAAACTGAGATTTTCTCGAAGATTCTGCCTCAGTAGAATAAATAATTTCGGCAACTTCTTTTTTCCTCAAATTTTAATGAATTTATTAATGGCGACGATTTGCTTCTTAGGCACCTTTGTAGACTTCCTCTGAAGAGCATGTTCTAACAGTCCAAATAAAATTATTATATATATACGCCTATTATTTTTATGTGTGGCATCAATTTATTACAATAATAATATACGTATATATTGTATATATAGGGACAGTTAATTATATAGTCCACAATTGGTACACTCATTATCACTCATTTCGTTTTGAAAATAACGAAAGAAATCTCATTTACTATTACGCATGTATTCCAAAATTTTCAACGGAATAATATTAAATACTCTACTCGTCTGTGATAAAATGTATGTACATAATAAAATATCTCATTTTATTTTTATTATTTTTGATAAATGGACATCACACTTCTTTAACACATTTCACTTATATTTCATTATAAAATGAATAATATACAAATGAAATTCATATTTCATTAATTTTTTTCATCCACTTTCATTCATATTTTTTAACAAAGTAAAATAATTTCTTAAAACCCGCACCGAATCGAACGGGCCGGTATAAGAGATAATACTAAAATATAATTTTTCTTATATAGTTGATTGCTTGTTTTGAGGAAATAAAATGATTTCATTAATAGTGAGGCATTCACATTTCAAACTATATACATAAAATTAAAGATGAGACCAAAAATTTCAAATAGTTAAGCAATTATTCTATATTTCAAAGTGATCTGCACTTGCATGTCGGTAATCGGTAGGACCCACGTGAATGCTTATATACTCTAACGGCTATTTTTTTAAGTTTCTGCTACCCCGAGGTTCGGAATACATGGCCCACGTTCTTTTTTGGTGCGTGGCGGTAACGCATGCAAAATTTGCAGAAATAAAAATTTGAGTAATGCAATATAATCATGACTCTCACATCCAGTGGCGAAGCCAGGATTTTGGCACTGGGGGGCCCAAAATTACCCTGCACCAACACGAGCGAGTTCACCTGCAAA
>JAYDZE010544725.1:0-14164 GCA_034509125.1 Monilaria moniliformis | reverse complement strand
CGCACCATCATACGGTCTTGTTGCAAGCTCTCGTATGAGCATGCTCAAGACATTATCGATGGTTTGTTTGATTTTCAGGATCGTAGTCAAATGGTGAAGCCTTGGCCTAATTTATATGGCCAATTTGAATGGTCTGACGTAATTGAATCTGTGAAAAGGCTTCACGAGATCTCAGGAATTTTAAGGAGGAATAGGTTTGAAGGTGGGGCTTTATCTCTTGAAAGCCCAAAAGTTGTTTATTTGTTTGACAAAGAAGGCGTACCATATGATACTGTATTTTCTGAGCGCAAGGACTCAAACAGTCTTGTTGAAGAGTTAATGCTCTTGGCTAATAGAACAGCTGCAGAAGTGATTACTAGAACATATCCATCTTCTGCTCTACTGAGAAGGCACCCCCAACCTAATCCGTGGAAACTTAGAGACTTCCAGGCCTTCTGTAACAAACATGGTCTAAAACTGGATGTTTCTTCGTCTGCTCACCTCCATCGTTCGTTGGAACATATCAAGGGGGAAGTGGGGGATGACTCGGTTTTGTTTGATATCCTGATGTCTTATGCTGCAAGGCCAATGCAGCTGGCGTCGTACTTTTGCAGTGGAGAATTCAAGGACAGTAGTGATCATGGTCACTATGCACTCGCAGTTCCTCTATACACACACTTCACTTCTCCTCTGCGGCGCTACCCTGACATTGTGGTACACCGCACATTGGCTGCAGCTCTAGAAGCTGAAGATGTTTACTTGAATAGAATAAGAGTGCTGAGAAACATAGGCAAAGAGGAAACGTTGGAGAGATGCTTCACTGGTGTGCACTTCGACAAAGATGAAATAGAAACACTTGAAGCTCAAGAAGCTTTGTCTGCTGGAGCATCAAGGTATAGGGTCCCACAAATTGAAAATCTTTCTGATGTGGCTGCTCATTGTAACGAGAGAAAACGGGCTGCCAGACACGTGAAGGATGCTATTGACAAGCTCTACATGTGGCTTCTGCTTAGAAAGAAGCAGGTATATTTTCTATCACATGTCATCCATTTTGAACTTAGGGACTTTTCACCTTTCTTTCCTCTAGTGTCTGATTTTTAACTAAAGTTATGTTATAAACATGAAGTTTCTTACACTGGTTATTGTTAATTTTATATTTTGCAGCTAATAATTTTGTTTGTTTTTCTCTTTTTTTTTTTTTTTCTTGGTTTCTCTCCTTTCTGTTTGGTCATTAAATTATGTCCTGAATACATGTTTGACGTCAGATCACAATTTGTGCTCAACACATTATTTCTTACAATCTCATGCTGCACCCTTTTCATGTTGAACCAACGTAATTGTGTGAAATTCTCTTAAAGCTTCCAAGTGGTAGCGGTGTCTTGTTTCCTATGATATTTCATATGAATAAGTGAAGTACGTTGCTGTCATTTGTGTGAGTATTTGTCCGACTGCACGTATATATGGATAATTATTGGCAGACAAATGCATGTTGTATTTGGGTTATTCTGACCTTTATTGTTGTTGTTTTTGTTTTTTTCTTGCTTTGCTTTCCTGATCGTTTTTGTGCACTGAGTTTGACTGCTTAAACTGTTCTCTCTCTTGCTTTTTGGCAGATACTAATTTCCGAAGCCAGAGTGTTGGGACTGGGACCAAAATTTATGTCTATATACATTACCAAGCTGGCTGTAAGCTCTTCGTGGCATTTCACCTTGTCTTGTTCTCGAGTTTATATGATAGATAGCTACTTGAGAAATTTGTCTATCTGGGTAAACGGTTTTTGCTAAATCTTCACCTGCTACTTTCTGGCAGATTGAGCGACGTATATACTACGATGAAGTTGATGGGTTAACAGTGGAGTGGCTGGACACCACATCAACCCTGGTGCTCAGCCAGTCACATAAACGTTCGAACAAGAAATGCAGTCCAGGAAGGAGCAGCAAGACTCTTGATGAAGTTGCTCTGCTCGTGAACCCTGTGGAGGGAGAGTCAGAAAAATATGGAGACGTTACAGATTGTGAGCCTGTTTTCTTTCCTCTGACTGTGCATCTCCTGTCAGCAATTCCTGTTGCATTGCATGCTGTCGGTGGGGATGACGGGCCCCTTGACATTGTGGCAAGGATGTATGTAAGTTCATATTTTCACTAACGGTATCTCGCCGTTCCCTCATGCACTTGAAGAGGGCAGGCGTTGGTAGATGAGAGCGGTGAAGGTGGAAGTCGATGGAGAGGTGTATATAAGGGGGAGTGCGGTGTTCACCCAGTGGCTCTGTTTTAGTTATATGCCACTTGGTGTTTCATGTCGACCTGAGTTGATATGAGGGCTGCTCATACTTTTCTCCTTTGCTTTCTGCTGACTCATGTTATATTTATTGGCCCATGATTCCAATATTTTGCTAAACTAACTTTATATTTTTGTGTCTACACGTGATGGGTATATCAAGCCTATCTGCTACATGACATATGAGAAAATTGAAGTGTCTGTGTTTTAATTATAAAAGGGAGAAAAAAATTAAAGCTATATTTGAGAACAAGCCGTTATTTTAGTATTACATAAAATTGTTACTTGTAAAAAGTAAACTCGTAAGTACACACGAGAGAAAGAGAAAAAAAAGAACACGAAGAATTAGAGGAAAAATGTTGAAGTTCTTGGTTTGAATTGAATCTTGAATTTTTGAGCTTTGGAAAGTCTTAGGAAAATGTGAGAATTTATGAATCGGTTAGTTTGTAATCTACTAATTTTTCCAAGTAAACTGGCAAATCAACAATTAGTATTGGTTTTTTGTCTTAATTTGTCTTGATTTTGTTGATCGAAAGAAAAAGCTTCTTAATGATGTCCAGCTTATACTGTGGTTCTTAGTGAGCATATCCAGCTTGACTTAGAAAGTATTAGTAGGAGTCAAACTTAAGACTTTTGAGCCATAAACGCCCTTTCCGGGATATAACCTCTATATGATAGACTTGAGAGAGATTCGAATTTGTAAGTTTTCAGTCCCTTTCCACCAACCAGACCACCCTAGGAAGATAAAAGCAAGCTCTCTCTCTCTCTCTCTCTCTCTCTCTCTCTCTCTCTCTCTCTCTCTCTCTCTCTATATATATATATATATATATATATATATATATATATATATATTGCGTATCTTATCAATTGTGAAATATGTTTTGAGTTGGAGAATAGAAATTCTTCATTTCTGCTTGGTTTTAATATGTTTCAAGGCTTCATCTTTTGCATCTTTCATCATCTTCTGTACCATGCATGGAGCTAAGAAATTATTTATTATCTCATGCTGTCCTCACCTCGCATCGGATTTCCTTTTACGACTCTTTTCCACATTGCAAAGCGGTTGGAGAAGTTCAAAACCACAATTTTCACACAGATGAGCAGCCTTGCTATCAAGCACGGCGCCATCAATCTTGGACAGGGCTTCCCCAATTTTGATGGTCCGGACTTTGTGAAAGAAGCTGCTATTAAGGCCATTCGATCGAGACTGTAAAAATCAGTACGCTCGTTAATGTGGGGTTCCCGACTTGAACTCGGCTGTGGCTGATCGTTTCAGGTTGGACACTGGACTCATAGTCGATCCGGAGAAGGAAGTTACAGTCACCTCCGGATGCACGGAAGCAATAGCTGCAATGATTCTAGGGCTCATAAACCCCGGTGATGTGGTCGTTGTCTTTGCCCCGTTGTACGACTCCTACAAAGCTACTATGTCCATAGCCGGTGCCAAAATAAAGTCCATCACCCTAAAGCCCCCGGACTTCCATCCCGATCGATGAGCTGAAGTCTGTTGTGACCAAGGACACTCGCGCTATCCTGATGAACACACCTCACAACCCCACGGGGAAAATGTTCACAATGCAGGAGCTCGAAACCATGTCTTCGTTGTGCACGGAGCACGACGTGCTAGTGTTCTAGGATGAAGTTTACGACAAGCTGGCTTTCGAGATGGACCACGTCTCCATCGCTCGCTTCCCGGGATGTACGAGCTGACCGTAACTTTGTACTAGCTCAGGAAGACGTTCTCGCTCACCGGGTGGAAGATCGGGTGGGCGATAGCTCCGCCCCACCTGACGTGGGGGGTGCGGCAGGCGCACGCGTTCCTCACGTTTGCAACGCCCGCACCGATGCAGCACGCCGCCGCCGCAGCCCTCCGGGCACCCGAGTCGTACTACGAGGAGCTGAGGCGCGACTACGCCGCGAAGAAGAAGATCCTGGTGGACGGCCTCAAGTCCGTGGGATTCACTGTTTTCCCGTCTAGCGGGACCTACTTCGTGGTGGTGGATCACACCCCGTTCGGGATGGAAAACGACGTCGCCTTCTGCGAGTATCTGATCAAAGAAGTCGGCGTCGTCGCCATCCCCACGAGCGTCTTCTTCCTTTACCCGGATGAGGGGAAGAATCTTGTGAGGTTTACCTTCTGCAAAGATGAAGAGACTCTTCGAACCGCAGTGGGGAGGATGAAGGAGAAGCTGCAGTTGAAGAAATGATAATGCCTTTGTGTTTTTCATTAATCTTGTTTCCATATTTGCAAAAACTGTGATAAATTTGTAAGGATTAGCCACTGGCATATATAGTGATGTTGGAACGGAGGCAGCCAGCCACAATTTTCATTATAGTTCTCGAATAAATTAATTCTTTTTAGCCTTTTTCCAGTGAATTCTTCGTTTAAATAGAAAGATTTAATTATAGCTCGTGTCTATTAATTTTATCATTTTTTGAAAAATATTTTCAATTCACGATTTCACTTTAAAATCCTCCAATTTGAAAACAATTTGACTTGTATTTCACATTATAAAATTTGGCAACAAAATGTAAGGTGAATCACCTTATCGAATTTTTTGATGAATTATATACCGGATTTTGTAATGTGGCTCTTATCTTATCACATGTGATATAAAATACACATTGCAAATGAAGCAACGAATGCCGATAGGCATGGACTGAACATTTTTAAAAATTTGGGATTTTTAAAGTAAAAATAATTCATCTCAATTCTTTGTTCTTTCCGAACACTCAAAACATAATTTCTTGAAATCTGTATACTCATATGAGAAGCTCAATAAAACCTTAGTGGATCGTTTAATGAAGTTTTTAACCTGAATGAACTAGGCTTAAGCTTGATAGTATTGTATTCGTCTAGTTATTTAGCTTGTATATACTTAAAGTCAGTGGCGGACGCAGAAAAAAATATTGGTAACAGCTTAAATACTCCAACTTTTGACTTCTCAGTTTTCGAAACATTAGCTCGGTAAGGGCTAAAGACAATTTTTTATAATTTCCACAAATTTTGAAATAGAAAAGAAAAAAGAAAACAAAATTTGGTAAGGGCTTAAGCCCCTCCCCGTTCCTTGCTGGGTCCGCCCATGCTTAAAGTATATAGGTTAATTGAGTATATTATTTTGAGGGGTAAGTATAAGCATGACAGAAACATATATTACTTTAAAGGAATAATTGTCATTACACAAAAAGAAAATTACTTTTCCTCCCAAATTAGTACCAAGTTCGGTAATTGAATAGTAATTGGCAATTATATTTAATTTATATACAAAAAAATGTAAAATGATTTTCTAATTCAAAAAAGTAGAGAAGTAATTCATTATTCAATTAAACAATGAAAACCATATATTGTTTTCCAATATATTCTAATATGATGTACTTTACATTATATGCTACGTACTAAATATTTTTTTTCACAATATTATTAATAAATATTATCTATAAAATATGGTAACGATTCAATTTGGTTCCTGCTAAAAAAAGAAATACTTTCTATATTTGGTTCGTACGGAATGTAATAAGTGCATAGAAATCTAGAATGAACCTTAATTAATTTTTAGGCACAGCTATATATTTAAATAAGAAATGCTCGAGGTTTCGTCTTATTTTGTAGCACGTAACTCAAATGATAGAACAGATAGATCGATCTCTTATTTATTTATTACTTTGTTTTAATTTATTTATCATTTATATAATAATATAGCTATAGTAAAACGTCAATCAATAAGCTCAATGCATATTGATAGTAGAACAAATAATAAACTATACAAGAGCTTTATAGACAATTTTAATGTCTTAAGGTATTTTTTTATTTTGCATATATAGTCATTAAAATGGACCGAAAAAATTGATAATCAAAGGTTACAAATTCGAATTTCATTGACATTATAAATAGAGTAATTTGCACTTGTATGACACAAACGTCATTTTTATGTGATTTGCGGATTATTACGTATAATTGAAATTCGCCTAAAATATAAATATTGATTGACCCCCAAAACTTGTTATCATCGTAAATAAATGAAAACATAAATAAAAGTAAATGAGTACATGATGGAATTAAAAAAGAAAAAGAAGAGTAAATGTAGATGGTCCAATGAAACTCCAATTCCAAGTAAGGATTTGGTCTTAAAACCGAAGGATTCGTTTGTTTGGTTAGAAGTTTTCAAAATCAATGATTCTTGCCGGGTATTGAGGATTCGTTTGTTTGGTTAGGATTCGTTTGTTCGGCTTTCCCTCAAGAATATGCCACCCCACCCCACCCAAATATAAACACATACGTACATACGGTACACATATACATATTATATGTATTGGTTGTAAGAAATATTAATTGTGAAGAAGTACGGTAGAAAATAACATGAAATAAGCACACGAGTTATTTATTCAGTACATTCAAGTTTTTCACTAGAGAATTTATGATAGTTGTGTGTTTGTAGTTACGATGACGGACTATTTATGAATCTTAAATGGATCCAAATTTGATCAAGTCCAAAATACTCTCACAAAATCGAATAGACGATTGTTTTGGATGTAGATACATTGTTTTTTCAAGCTTCATAACACAACATAATCAAATTAAACATTTGGAAAGATGGTTGACACTTTCTAATAAGTAAAGAATGATACTTCAATTTGCATTTCAAGAGATATTTTGATGTATTTTTCCTTTGGCTTGGTAAAATACATTTTTTTGTATTCTTATTTAAAACATTAACAAAAATGGCAATCTTAGGGCCACCCACAAAACTTTTTTTGCCAGCTTTGTTTATTCCTCCAATGTTTTCCTTGTTCTTGTCTTTGTTTTTTTTTCCTAGAAATCCATGCCAACTTAAGTTGAGAGTATGTCATATTATACCAACAATGATTTTTTATTATGACAAATTTTGTGTGGACAAAGCATATTTTATTTGACTTTATCCACTCAATATAATATTTGCAGATCTCTAAACTGGTTTGCAATATAGAAAATAGCAATGATGTTACTCTTTTAAATGTGTTTTGGTATTATAATAGGCATTTTTATTATTTAATGTAGCAAAGGAGAATATGAATTGTACCTTTTTATTGTTGGGCACATTATTGTATTTGTGATTAAAATGTTGCTCTTAATTAAGGAGAGATGTTGGGGCAAATATGGTGTGTCCCTATACAACCCCATGAGGGCAATTTGTTTGTTCCACCAAATCCCTTATCTTTTGCTTTATACATACATATAAATGTATATATTAAAAATCATATCAAATAATGATGAGTAAAATATTTTGTTAAAAGATTATTGATTCAAATAATGATGAGTAAATTATATTATGAATTTGAGAGGGAACATGAACTTTTTGTTTTTGTTTACTATAGTTGAGAAAAAAATTGCCAATATACAAGAAAAACTTGCAACCTGATATATCACTCTAAACAAGCTATATGTGAAGGGCTCAATCTAAATTCCAATTTTATCCATTAGTTTGAATTTGAACTTGCTAACTCACTCCACAAACTTAATTATCAATGATTCAATAAGGTGTGTATTTAATAGTATTTACCATAATTAGTCTTCCATTTAAACTGGTTGTGAACAACAACAAATTCACTTCTGCAACAAACATACCTGACAACTCGAAATGCAAGTGAGGCCTGAATTGCCAGTAATTAATAAAATATTAAATAATCACTCTCCTAATTTTAGCCTTGTTATTATAATAATTTACTTATTAATTATTGAATTGACCATATTTTACCCACAACTTACAATCAAAAAGCATCTTAGTCATAAAGTGACCTTGTTTTGCCTGTAATTCACAACCAAACTACTTATTAGTTGTAAATTGACCATATTTTTCCAACAACTCACAACCAAGAAACTCAATAAAACTATTTTGAGTCCTTGAATTGCCATACCACTAAATCCAACAAGTGAATATTACAATAATAAAACATTATCTGGGCCTTTCTTATGCAGCCAAATTTGCTCTTGAATTACCCAAATATATATTGGTATTTGAATGCAAAAATACAAAAATACAGAAGTTAATCTACATCGCTGTCGATGATCATACTTCAATATATTTTAACAACTGCAATCTCGCACAGGAAAACTGAAAATCTGCTAAAGCTACTGCTTGCACATGTATATGAATCCGAACTACAGCGTAGGGGCTTTGGCTACGACTTACAAGATCTTGAACTTTCGCTCTACAGAATTTGTAATAATCGAAATGGCATATGCAGCACTCAATGGGTATTCGGAGACTGCAAGCAGGCATCAAGATTATCAGAATATACACATATAAACCAGAAATGAAAACTAGAAGCAAAATGTGAAAATCTTGCAAAAATCCCTGGCCAATTAGGCAATATTGCTGAATAACTTTTTAAACTAGATGATCTGGCTTAGGATATATTAATCAACAGCATATGTCGCCTCACTGTACCAAGAGTTATTGTTCAAAGAAGTGATTTGAACAAGAGAAGTGACTGCACAAACAAGGGGTGAATCACTAGAAATCATTCTGCTGTGTCTAATATTTACGTTTCTTGATTTTAAATGATAGATCACCAAAGGCCCTTGATTATGTTGGTTTTAATGACTAATTTGGTGATATGCCTTCCACTTAGAGAGGTGTGATATCAATCATATGAGTTATCCATCTCATTCCTATTCTTCTCTTCCTTTCTATTTTCCTTTCAGGTAGAGATAATTAAATTCATCAACCAAATTGTAGAAGCAAAGGTAATCTGGCAGTGGTGGTTTTGTGGGCCCAGCCTGAAAAAATTGTAGGGGCTTGTTGTTCATCATTCTAAATGGACCTAAAACAATTTGAAGGCTTATGTACTCCTCGGGTATGAGATGAGGGGCAACTTTTGTACCTCTTTCCTTACAATTTAAAATTATAAGGAGCAGAAAATATAAGCAAAAACCTGCAAGAGATGTTAAGTTTGCACATTTCATGGATTCTAGAGCACTTACTTGAAATATAATCTTCAACATAATCTTCATCAATTTTCCCATGGGCCATTGCTCCTAGCTGTCGATGCACCAGAGAAGGATGTTAACGAATTTAAGTTAAATGAATAGCACTGATAAAGAAAATGAAATAAAACAAGGGAAGGAAGTAATGAGAAAGACTGGTAATGTACCACAAAAACTAGATCCAATTCTTCATTGACTTTACCAACATAGTTGTACATGTCGATCAACTTTTCCGAACTGTGAGAGAAGCCTGTAGTTCAATAAAACCAGTTAGGCTTAATTCGGCAGCAAATACAAACACTGAAGACACAAATCAGTATAGAAAAATCCAGTGCACCTATTTTACGACTGTTGGTGGGTAAATACTGGGTCACGGGGTTCTTGACAAGGCATAAAAGTTTTTCACCGTTGCCAGTTGCAGTAATGTGCAGCTTTTGCAGCAATTGTACTGTAACAGTTAGTAAGAAAGATTAGAAGTGTTATCTATCAACAATACGTTTGTCAGATGGATTTATGCAAAATGTGCTACTTTAAACTATTGTACTGACCCATGAGACCGGAAAACCTCTTATATGTTCTTGGCATACGCGCATGGGGTTTGATGTTTATAAGAAGACCTTGCTGTGTCCTTACATATAGAGCTTTCAGTCTCCCACTTTTGTTCACGCGACTATCTAAAATTGTTTGGATTGCCTAAAATTGCCAATATATTGAGTACATTAGTGAACACGAAGTTACATGTGTTGATGTTCAAGAAAAAAGAGAGCATGAAGAGATAGCATCAACTCCTAGCTTGTATTCAAGAATCAATATCATGACTTCTAAAGCAAAAAAAAAAAAAAAAAAAAAAAAAAAAAAGAAGAAAAAAAAAACAATTATCTGGATTCTCTAATCTTTAAAAGCAAAAATACGGATGAATATCCCAAAAGGCTAGCATCAAATGGTTACAACTCTTTGGTTCTAAAGGAAATGTTATCAAATTTGAGTTCAATACACAATACGAGTATCAGCAAAACATAAGCAATACTAAAGCAAGTTCTTTATTTCTATTTTTTCTGAGAATAATACTACGCAAGTTCTGATCCAATGCTCATACCTGAAAAGCAATATCGGGCCGATAATCAGCGGGGTTCCGCTTATTCTTCACCAAAAAGGTGGCATGCTCGTCCGAACTCAGAAGCTGATAAGTCTGTCGCGAAAAAACAGCAATAGAAATCAAACGATAATCCTCATCAAAACACACACAATGGAACAAAACTTCCAATTTTCAACTCCAACCGAACCTTCCCAACTTTGGCAATCTCCAACGAGGCCTTCTCGAGAACAAAGATGACGCGCTGCTTGTTATTTCCCGTATCTACTGGAGCAATCGGAATCCCGGGCATATCATCAACCACAGTCTCCAATTTTTCCTCATTTTCCGACTCCGAGCCGTCCGTCTTCACTTTCTTCGACGGCTGCGGCGTTTCGACTAATTGCTCTTCCTCTCTATCGTATTTCTCATCTTTGTTCTTCCTTTTCTGCCCTTTCATTTTGTATGCCCGCCCCATGTTTTCCCTAATCCAGCTAAACTGCCAATAATTGCCCTCGAAATCACTGAAAACGACAATCGTTTTTCAGAAATTGATAACAGAAGAATGCAAAACAACTATAGCAGAATCACTAAACAGAGAAAGAATTAGTCCCTAATGTGAATTCTTACCTCAGTAGACTGCAAATTTGGGGGAAATTAAACCCTTGTAGCTCGCTGGAATTGGGATTGGTAAGTAGGGTTTTAGAAGCAATGACGAAGAGGTGTTTAGGCTGATATATTGATGGGCTCGATTTGGGCCGATTTGTATGTATCTGTGGGCATATTTTAGTACACGTGGCCTATATGTTTTACAATAAAGATGCCCAATAATAAATTTTATATTTATTGAATTTTTTTGACTTGTTATATTATTGAAATTTTAGAAAATCAGAATATCGGATTGACAGCATAAAATAAAAATTAGAGAACTAGTATTATAAAAGTAATAGATATGATTATAATATTAACGGGGTGTGGGTGTTTGGTACATTAGATGCAGCCCGTACTATCTCGACTCATTATGATTGGCGTGATCATCATTGTTACTCTGTGTTTCTGTTGGCATTTCTATCGGTGCCTCATCCTCAGATAGTGTATCTTTATGCACCGATTAATTTATTCTTTCCAAGAGATGCCTTCTTCGTCCTTCACTCTCTCTCTTTATTTCAGCCATCTCCTCGCGATTTTGTTACTGGACTTTGGCCAATTGTCGATTTGAGGGGGAGGCGGTAGTGGTGGGTTTCTCTTCGGCGGTAATGGCGGCTTTATCTTCTCGGTCCTCGTCGCTCCACGGCAGCCGCCACTCCACGGCCGCCTACTCCTTCTATTCTGGTGTGTACGTTTCGATTTGGGTTCGAAAATCCTCATTTATGGGTTTTCGATTTTGTGCCTTTGTCGATTGGTGTTCGAAAACCCTCTATTTTGGGTTTCTCTCTTTTGGGTTTCAGGTTTGCTCTCGTAGTACGGTGGTAGCGGGGTCGGCGGGTGGCCGTCGCATGCCATGGTTGTCGTGGCTGCATGTCCGAGAATCGGTGGTAGTGGGGTCGCCTGAGGGCCGCCGCACCACCGCCGTCGTACCTGCATGTCCGATCGGGTGCTTGCTTTAAGGTTGTGATGATTTTGATCGGGTGCTTTTTTGTTGTTCGATTTGATTGGGCGGTGATGATTGGTTTCATATTTGAGCCCTTTTGCTTGATTCTCTGTTGGATTTGGGTGCTATTTATATATGATTTGGGTACGATTCTTTGTTGTCCCCGGAAATGGGGATCGCCGGAAATGGACCATTGTGCATGGTTTCCGGCCAACACCTTTGGCCGCATTCTCGCCGGAAAACTCCATGTCAAATAATCTTGTTAATATATCAGTAATTAATCAATAATTAACCAACAATTAATAAATCAGTAATTATTAAACCAATATTTTATATCATTAAGATAATTAAATAAGCAATTAATTTATATAATTTATAAGATAATTTATGTAATTTATAATATAATGTATAGAAGATAATTTATAAGATTGTCGAATTAAATAATTATTCTGTATTAAAATTATAAATATATTTATATTTTAAAAAGTATAAAAATGTCATTTTATCCCTTATTTTTAATACTATCTAGGATACCAAATACTCGATTAAAATTTATCTCGATTTTTATCTTGCCTACCGAACAACACTATTAATTCTTATCATTATCTTTATCATAAATTTTATCCTAAACACTAACACGGTTTAACTATCTTACTCAATCCTATCATGGCTACCAAATGCCCCCTAAGAGTTAATTGGTTTTAATTACATATACTATATTCAAATTCTGATTTTTTACGTACACTATGAAGTTGGTGATAAAATATACAAATAATAATTTTTTTCTCATAATTTTTTCGAATATAAATTTTGCTTAAATCAAAATTGATCTGGCATCGAAATTTTAATACGTCACATAACTTTAAACATTTGGTTGCTTACGTGGAATTATATGTATAGGACCAAAATGATGCACCATATTCAGACATATGATTGCTCAAAAGTTAAGATGTATAACTGTATTTGACTTCTGAGCAAAATCATCTGACTTTTATACATTCATATTTGGCTTTTGAGAATCATGTTCTAATTTTTAGCATCTATTTAGTAATAAATAATTTCACATTAGTATCCAAATATTTAAAATCATGCGTTAGTATTAAAAGTTTGGCGATTAAACAGGAACTAATTCATTCGATTGTATTATAAATTGTTTGGACTATTGTTCTTTAGATGATTTACATTTATCATATAAAAATGTTATTATACGAGTACTAAATCGATCTCCCTGTCAAAGTTGGTACAAGGAAGGGGATCCACTTTAATTTAGGAAAGTTTGTCATCTAAGTATTTTATTATAGATAAATTATTATCTTGCCCTAAAATGTTTGAACATTTTAAATTATTGAAAAAAATAATAAAAAGGATAGGTACCATGAATCCAGCCCAAAACTTTGCGAGTACGTGTGCGCTGACGTGTCACATTGACAAACTACTAATAAATATTTCGTATATATAAAATAATTTAATTGGTAAAACGATGATTTTATAATTCATGACGAGTCTTGAACTGAAGCTCTATCAAATAATGGTAAATTATGTTTCAAACTTGTAACATTTATGTTAATCATTTTTGTGTTCTAAACTTCAGCGCATTTTCTAAGAAAATATTTCCAATTATGTTTTCATTTTAAAATTCCGATTTTGTGAAAATTTTGATTAATTTCCCCGTTTAATATAGTAAGTAAGGTGACGGGACGAAGAATTAAGTTGTCAGATTTGTAGGTGGATTATAGTTTCGATATAAAACTAAGAGTTAATTATATATATTTTGTGTCCCCAACTTTCACATTCTCTCTTAAAAATCCCTCGATTTTGATTATATATGATGTTAGGAATGAGACACATATTACATATGGGGGTCGGTTGATGCCAAGCCATAGTTTTTCCACTATAATTTTTCAGATACAGTACATAGAGGAAAACAATTATGCCATACTTGGTATAGTGGAATGGGGGTGGGAATGGAATGACCATTCCTACCTTCATTCCACTCCTTCGCTTGGTTAGATGTTTTCGTCGGAATCGCGATTCCAATAGGAATCACCATTCCGATTAGTTTAGGAATAGCCATTCCATTCCAATACATAGTATTACCCATTCCTTATCTTCTGAATTTTATTCTTTGACAAGTTACCCTTGTATATTTTATGATTTTCCAATTTCAACCTCAAATTATATATATATATATATGAAGTAGGTTATCTCAATTTTTAGGTGAAGTCGTATAAATTATGTCATAATCTATTGCTCATTTAACATAATATCATGAACTTAAAAA
>JAYDZE010544714.1:0-14167 GCA_034509125.1 Monilaria moniliformis | reverse complement strand
TATAACAATAGACTACGGTTTTTAAAAAAAACCGTAGTCTATGTAGTGTAGTGTATGAGCGTTTTTCTTGTAGTGGGTGGAGGCAGCGGGACGGTGGTGGCGGTAGTAATATAATGTTGAAGTGTAAGATAAAAAAATTAGAGAGAGAACCAAACTGAATAGAGAGATAAGAGAAATAGAGAGAGAAATAGGCTAGAGTTCATTTTCGTTCAAACATTTAAAAATCGACTACATTTTGATTTTTAAGTTTTTGACTAGCTATTAATTTTGACTATCTTAATGGGCTAGTTTGGATTTAGCCTCTTTAAATATTGTAAGCATTTTTTTTATTTTGCTACTTTTCTTATGTAAAGTAACATGCCAGTGACTTATTTGACTACTCATGGAGTCCTACTTTTCCTCTATATTTTCTAATCATTAATTGTCTTCTTCCTCCAAACTTATCAGACACCATTTTCACATTTCTCCTCTCTTGTTTGCAATTTCTTCACATCCCTTTCCGAAACTCCGAATATGGTGGTTCAGACTCCAGCACCGTCACAACGGTAGGAGCTGAAGCTTAGTGGCAGCAATTTCAACAATTTTAACAATTTTGGAAACAAGGAAAAACAATTTGATAGGAACTTAAGCCATCTATTGTCTTTTACTGTGTTCGTCACTGATAAAAGATGATAATTTAAAATAATTCAATATATTTACCCCTAAAAAAAGTTCTTAAGGAAAAAAGTTATTTAACTATTATTAATAAAAAAAGAAGAAACTCGGATTATACATATTTTCATCATAATCACAAAGAATTAGGTCCTTTGTGAGACCATCTTAAGAATTTGATTCGATGAAAGTAAATAAGATACGTACAAAAAAAGATATATGGAATTGATCCCTTAAGGAAAAAAGATAACTATTTTTCACGGGTCATAATATTTATTACGAAAATATAATGTCAAATTATAAAATAGTACTTGTTGATTAAAAACTCACACATCAACTGCAAACATTTTACTACTTTGCAAAATATTAAAATAAAAAATTTAGAGGAATAACTATAGCTTTCTAGAAAGCACTTAAATTGAATTCACTTCCTTTTTCTTTCCTTACTAGTTATTCTGGACGAAGTTTAGTATCTAACTCATAGACAATAACTCAACTATATCTACCGTCAAGCTTAACTTATACGACAAAACTGAAGCACTATAGAACTCTACTTAGCGAAAGGTATTATATATGGACAATCTTCTCAATTGCTGTATATTGTATTCTAGCGTTGGCGGTTTTGCCAAATACTGCACGCAATTTTTGTGGTAAAACTGTTTGGGCGGGTGGATGGTATGCTCATTTCTTACATTTATATTGAGGAATCAGATATTTCTTCCAAAATGGTTTGCATCAATATCCCACAATGTTGGCCCAATCTTTTTCTTTTATTTAAAATTTAGGCCCAATTTCAGCTACAGAAATCTTGGTACTTTATCTTGAGTTCCGATACACAAAATGAAAAGAGGTCTTCGAAAAATTAGAGTTCTTAGATTGATAGGAGAGTGAAAGCAAGAGATATAGTAGATATTTCCCATACTTATTGGGCCGATCTCGAATGGTAAAATGCATATGGGCTAAGATCTTGATATGCTTATCCTTTCAGCAATATACCTCAAATTCACAGTAACATTTGGGCTCTTTTTTTGGGGAGTTGGAATTTTGTCCAAATTTCAAAATTTGAGATAATGCGCAACATTACTCATCTTATGAGCGACAAGTCGATTAAATAAACTAGGTAGCCGTTACCACTATACACCTCTCCTGCGGGTATAATCCTTCAATCATATTTTCCATGGAACATACGCACGCAATGACAATATGTGGTTTCTCTTCTCCTAGATTGATTTTTTTAGTGTGGTTTGCCTCTTTTGTATGATTTGCATATTATTTCGCGAAAGCAACTTTTACCCAATGCACACCTCGTACAGTTGTCGTAAAAAGAAGTATGTGATTTTCATAGTTCATTTATCAATATAATATGTATTAGAAGAATCCCAAGTTACGTTCTAAATATTTTAGCCCAAGCTAGTACCTCTCGCAGAGTCATACCTGGACTAAAAACAGAGATCACGTAAGTGCATGAACAAGCACCTCTGCCATATTTTAACACTAACTACTTAAACTTTAAAATGGGAAAGAGAATTTATTATTAAACCCCACGCATACACCACTTGTTTTAGAAAAGCCTAATCACAATGCAAAAGCAAAGGTGTGATACATCACTCCAACAAACACCCAAAAAAAGAAGTCACGATTTTTAAACGAACGAATCCCAATAATGAATAAATCATTGAATATATGTCTTCGTGAATTGAACCCCATTAGTTCTAAACATAATCCCGCACAGTTGTTTAGATATTTCTCCTATTCTACTAATAGATAAGCTTACTAATTTCGCTTTCAAAAATGAAATAAAAATAGATAGAGATGAGATGAGAAAAAGGGAAAGAGAGAGAGTTGAGGAAATCAAGAAAAATGGTGTCCCATAGATACCCAACACAATCACAATTCACTTTTTCAAAAATTCCTCTATCTTGAGGATCTTTCCAAGAATTAGGCCCTATTTTCAGCTTATCTTCATCCAAGTTCCGCATATACATACGCATCTACACATATATTTATAATGAGAGGGATGCTACTATGTAGAAACTCTTCGCCATTAATGACTTCGAAATTATATTTCGTTATATATACAATAATACTTATTTATATGTACAATAATATTTGTTATTGGTAATCGTAAATCATGCATAGGTCAGTAGTTTAAAGTGATTTCTACTTTCACTACACGTGAAAATTCCATTTTGGTCATATCTCCTATATATAAATATGTACATACCTATACATATATATCCCACACACACATACTATTTATCTTAAGATTAAAAAGTGTAAGCAATCGTCTTTTAGTTGATGTTGATCCAAAATTATGGTATGGGTAGGGTTAGGCAGTTGTCACGATTGAGTTCACTTTGACTTTGTTTCGTTACAACTGTTGAGGAAGCACATCGCCTATGCTGTACGAAATTATTGACATTAATTGTTAGGTACACACATTAATTAGATGTCACTAAGAATCTAAATTAATAAGTATGAATGATATATTTCTTACATATAATCCTTTTTGGGCATAGCTAAGGTAAAAAAAAAAAGGTACATATTCTTAGGATTTGTATTCTTAGGATTTGATATGCTTGTTAAACCTTCTTCTTTAATAAAGGTTTTACATCGGACGGATTCACATCTAATTTAATAATCATTATAAAGTGAACAAATCTAATAATATAATGCTAAATCAATCATTTATGCGCGCGCATACAATCCATAATCAACACTAGTAGATTTGTTTTTTTGTATACAACAAAATTCAATTTAATTTATGTATGCTCTTTAAATCCAACAAAATTCGCGATTTCATAAGCCAATTTATTTATTCATATTTGATAATACGGTTAATGTGTATC
Organism: Monilaria moniliformis; assembly: GCA_034509125.1. Taxonomy (NCBI): domain Eukaryota; kingdom Viridiplantae; phylum Streptophyta; class Magnoliopsida; order Caryophyllales; family Aizoaceae; genus Monilaria; species Monilaria moniliformis. Next base: position 10,667 of record JAYDZE010544714.1, on the reverse strand, counting down.
TAGTAGTTTGCCATGAAATATGAAATTGATCGGCTTATAAAATCATGATTTTTCTTTAAAAAGAAGATTTATATACTTCTCTATGCATCTTCAGTCGAGCAATACATGAAGTAATTTTCTATATATTATTAAACATAAGAACGTTGTAGATTATAGCTATATGAAGAAATCTTGTATAAGAGGATTTGGCAGGTTAAGATTCGAATCCAAACACTATAAATAAAATACAAATATATATAATTAGATATGAGTTTGAATTACCATAAAGATGTGTTTGGTAAAATGGATTTAAAATTGATTTGGAATTGCAATTATATGGAATTAAATTTGAAGTTATGATATTCTAATTCAATTCCAAATCCTTTGTTTGGTAGTAAAAAATTAACCAAGATTTGGAATTGACTTTTAGTTGAATAATTTTTTTGTATTCATTATACATTATGTAATTATATATATTTTTCTATATATTTTGAGTTGTTTGTGCAATTGTATGTGTTGTGTGTGTGTGTGTGATGTGTGTTTGTTATGTTTGTTGTGTGTCTGAGCAGTATGTGTATCGTGTGTGCGATGTTGTCGTGCGTACTATGTGTGTGTTGTGTGTGTAATTTTGTGTGTCGTGTGTCGTGTGTGGTTTTGTGTGTCGTGTGTGCGTGTGTGTATTGTGTCCAATGTGTATATTATATACAGTTGTTTATTGCATGCAGTGTTTGTGTGTGTGTATTATGTGTGCAATTTTATCGTGTGTGATGCGTGTTTATTGTGTGTGTAGTGTGTGTATGTGTGCAATATGTGTATTGGGTTCTGTGTGTGTATTGTGTGCGGTGTGTGTTTGTATGCAGTGTGTATGTGTGTGCGGTATGTAATGTGTATTACGTGTGTTGTGTGTTTTCGAAAGGTACTCAATTTTATATTTATTTTAATTTCTAAATCTTTACTTTAGCTATAAAATTAAAATTGAGGAATTGAGTGAATTTGAAATTGAAATTCAATTCCAAATCTAAATATTTTTATAGTACCAAACAATAGATTTGGAATTAAAAGCTCAAATTCCCAATTCAAGGCTTCAATTCTGTGATACCAAATGGACATTGACACCAAACATTGTGATAGTGTATATATATATAAAGAGAAAGTGGAAGGTAGACAGGGAATGAAATGTACGGATGCATGCATGCAAATTCCGGACCCGAGATCCGGATCCGGATCCCTGAATTCAGATGTCATGTTTGGTGGCGCAAAAGCCAACACCAACTAGTCTTTCTTCTTGCCTCCCGCTGGGGGTGCCATCACCCTCTCCAGCCGCCATTATTCCCGTGTTTTTTTTTTTTTTTTCATTTTAATATAAACCCATACAATTATCTCTAATATTTTATTTCTAATTTACTAACCCTAAAAATATCTTTTATTCTTCATATATAACTATTTCCTAATATTTAAGCTTTACACTTAAATTTATTACTCCTACGTTTGAATATGCATCCATCCAACCCCCGTTAGAACTGATCCAGATCATATTCAAATTTCATCAGTGAAATGATAAACACCATTTTCTTCTTTCTTTTGTTTCCGTTATATATTGTAAGAATTTATGACTGGATTGGCCGCTGGCATGCATACAGATTAAAGAATATAGCGGTGCTATTAAAAATTTAAAAATAAAGCAGCCCTCGTGCCTGGTCGAGTACCGCCCTATTAGTTAGAATATTTCTTTAATATGATTATATACTTTTATTGAACTTTAGCTTCAATATTTTCGACGGTAAATTTCAAACTTAGACGGCATATTAGACTTGAATTCGAGAATCATTTTTATTGAGTTTTGTTTGGAAGATATTAGGTGCATAGAGTATTTATATATCTATATAGGAGAGAAATAGGGAGAAGTTTTCAAAATACGTACATTTCAATTATGATATTTTAGTTTTTTCTGATTGAAGAATTATATTGAAAATTGTTCTTGTATTGGATACCAACAATGGTGAATTCATCCATAGAATCAGATCAGTTGCTGAAATAAATATCATGCCTTATTTATTTTGGGACATGTCTTACGAATTGTTGTTTATATTTTGAATACGGTTTCATCTAAATCAGTCGAGAACATACCATATAAATTATGTATGACAAGAAGGCAAGTTTTAATCATATGCGTACCTGAAATTGTCCTGCTTTTGTTAAGAAAATGTTGATTAATAAGTTGGAAACCAAAACGTGAGAATGTTATTTTATGGGATATCCTAAGAAAATTAAAGGATTTGAGTTCTACTGTCCTATAGATTACAAGGTGATAATCTTTAGAATGTAACATTTCTTAGGATGACTTCATCTACAAGGAACAAGGTCACAACACAGTATATCTTGAAGAAATTCAAGAACCACAAGATAACATAGAGGATGAGGATCTGTCCAATATATATAGATTAGAACTCAGTGGGAGTTTTTGATAATCTATTAGAAGGAGAAATAGCACTTACTGGGACCTTTAGAGGGACACTTAGATGGTCACATCAAGACAATGAGATGCATTAAAGAAAACATGATACAATTGTTGCATCACCTCCACCTCATGAAGATCATAGTGAATTTTTTTGAAATATTCTAATTGTTGAAACAGTCAACATGGATGAACCTCTCCACGTTCAGAATGAACAACTTGCACCATTGCAAATCCAACTCAATAGACCTCAAAGAAATCGCCGTGTACCTAAAAGACTGAATCTATTAATTGAGAACCAAGATGATAAAGTGGATTCGGATCACGTTGAACCTAAGACCTATATCGTGGTGGTGTCGGGTATCATACTCGAAAATTCATATTATGTGATACCAGCATCCAACCTGACGTACGATGCGGGCACCCTGAATACCCGCATCAGGTATCTGCACCCGCAAAGTGATATGTTGAGAGAGAATGTAGAAGCTCTATTTGCTGCTTGCGACGCTGCTCATGGAAGATGTGCAAAAATCAAACACTAAACTCCTCACACTAACAATATCAAATAGCAACAAAACTATAATCTCCACCAAATGATGAATAAAATCAACAAACAAATAATATGACCAGTTCAAAATAAATTAAAAGTTAAAAATTGATACCTGGGAAATAACAAATAGCCAAATTACATTATCCAGTAGGATCACCGAGCTCAGTCGCCAAGCGATACCAAGCAATCACTTCCTCATTCTTCTCAATTTCCCTATAGATCAATCCGCCACCAAGCGATACCAAACAATCCCTTCCTCATTCTTCCCAATCTCCCAATACATCATTCCGCTACCAAGTGATACCAAGCAATCTTTTCACCCCTCCCATGCTCGAACCACTTCCCCCACTTGAGGAACACCATCACTTCGCGCAGCAGCTTCAACTCATCCCTCCATGCCCTGCACACTAGTAACGATGTCTTTAGGATTCGCAGCTCGATCGGGGCCGTGATCCTCGCCAGCACATTGTACATATGTGCTAAGAAATGTGACCCTTGCGGTGGATTTGGCGCCGATTTTAGGGTCAAACTGAAGAATGAGAGGTGTGATTTGGAGGGTTTGGCCAGAATAAGAGATTCATGGGTTTCCTGAAAAAGGAAAGCAATGCGAAGTTGTTGGTGCAGCTGCATTCTGACAAGAATAGTGTGATGTGTTTGGGTGATGCAAAATTGTTAAGTGTGTTTGACTGACTATGAGGTGTGGAATTAAAATTTATGAATTAGGGCTAACGTTGCGGGTAATCGCCCATACCCACTCGGGCATACACGATACTCGCAAATCCCAAAATCACCTTACCCAATCGTGATCCGTATTACGACATTTGAGGGTATCGAATACATGATACCCACTGTTTTAATGTATGAAATGGACTCGATTTACTTCAATCTAATTCGCGAACTAGTTGACTTTCTAAACGGGGTTCGCCTCATAGATTGGAAATGGATCTTTAAAAATAAGAGAGATGCATATGACACAAGGCTAGGTTAGTGGCTAAGGGTTATAGTTAGCGCAAATGCATTAACTATGATGAACAATTTTCACCACTTGCTAAGATCAAGTTCATTAGGATATTACTTGCATTAGTTGCATACTATGATTTTGAACTTTAACAAATGGATGTGAAAACTACATTTTTCAATGAATAACTCGGAAGTGATGTGTACATAACGCAATCTGAAGATCTTATTTTAAAAGAAAGACCGAACGCAGTGTGTAAGCTAAAGAAGTCAATTTATGGACTTAAGTAAGCATCCAGGAGTTGGAATATTTGCTTTGGCAAAGCTATCAAATTGTTTGATTTTTTTCAGAAGTAAATAAGATCTATGCGTAAATAGTAAGCATGAGAATGGAAGCGTTGTTCAACTTATCATATATGTCGATGACATTTTTATTATGGGTAGTGATTGTTCCATGATACAATCCGTGAAAGATTGGTTGTCCAATTCCTTCATGATGAAGAATTTGAGTGATGCTTCCTACATCATTGGGATAGAGATCTATCGAGATAGACTTAAAAGTATGTTGGGATTATTATAGCTGACTTAAATAGATTAATTGATAAGGCTCTTCTCAATATAGAATTCCAAGAAATAATTTCTTTCTATAGGACATAGTATTATCTTGTCTAAGAAGAGTTGTCATTCTAATGACAAAGAAATAAGTTATATGAAAAGGATCTTACGCTTCGGCTATAAGATCAATTATGTATGTCATGATATGTACTATGCTAGATATGGCTTATGCGCTTAGCATGATAGAAAAATTTAACCAACATCCCGATGAGAAACATTTGAAAACTATCAAGACTACTCGTAAGTACCTTAGAGAAACTAAAAAATAGTTCTTAGTTTATAGTGGACAACTAGAGTTATCACTTACTAGGTATACTAATGTAAGTCAGTCTAGATATGTTTATCCTCATTGGTAGTGCAATAAGTTGGAATAGTTCCAAATATAGTACAACTTCTGGTTTAATCATGCAATCATGAAAGCCAAGAGCTACAAATGGAAATTAATAGAAAGACTAATGTGAAATTAAAGGGTACCCATTAATGATAACTTGGCTGATTATTTCACCAAGTCTTTTTGTACAACAAACACAACAATCACTTTTAGTGTTTAGAGGTTAGACGTGTTGGTAGATGAATTTGAAGCAGTAGGAGTTTAAAATTTGTATGTCTTAGAAACAATCTATATTGAGACACCATTACTTAATCACATTTTAAGAAAATTTAATTTTCTATGGGTTTCGTGCATTTATAGAAAATAATTATTTTGAATTTTCGTCATCATTCTTGTATATGTTGACAAATTTCATTATGGCATGAGACAATAATGATATAGTGTAATTCTAAAATAGCTCATACCAATTATTATTGATAATAATAGTAATGGTTCTCACAACTACGAAATATTCGATATCTGTGATGCACACAAAGATACCTTGTAAAGTATTAGTATACTATGCTATTAAACTATTTGTTTTATATTTATGATTTATTAGTATGTGGAGTATGTGAGAGTCTTTAAACCTTAGGTCAATACCCATTTTGCTTATTAAGTGGTTTGGTTAAATTTTATACAACGCTTGCCTCCAAAAGGAAGATAAGATATGGACTTGTGTTGGGTACACCATGTGACTAATGGAAATTGTAGTTAAACAATTAATAAGATTCATTCCTTGAATGGAATTTCGATAGAACACTCAATCTCTCTATATTATTTGACCGTTAAGTCATTGGCCAGTGTAATGATATATTTAATTTAAAGTAATTGAATATGATCAAATTCTCATATAATAAAGATGAGATAAAGTGATTGAGCTATTTGGATAGACACATGACAAATCTTAGACTCAATCTAGTGGTTCGTGAATGAAGTGATATTACATAAACTTCATATAAAAGTTTACTTACCAAATTCACGTAAATGTCCTTCGTATATCGAGCTCACTAAACAATGCAGTTTATGAATTTTATTCAATCTTTGATTAGACCATTATTGACAATGGGGGCCTATAGGGTCACACTTTATGTGTATTGTTGATTCGATCAAGAGTACAAAGTTGGAGTTTCATATTATACCTAATACTAATCTAAGTGGGAGATTGAAGATATGTGGACTAAAATATGATATTGAGCTTTAATTAATTAAAATTAGACAACTAATCAATTAATGCAGATAAAATAATATAATACGCTCATGGGTCCTGAGCCTATATAAAAGTTAATATATATTTTTCTATAGTAGAGAAACAGGAAGAAGTTTTCAAAACATGAGAACGTGAGATAATTGAAATCTTTTGTCAGACAAAATACGCACACTTCAATAGAAATTTCCTAACTTTCTCTAATTGAAGAGTTGTACCATGAATTGTTCATGCATTAGATCAACATATACGTGATATCAATAGTAGGGGTGATAATTCGATTAGTCGGTTATCGATTAACTGGTAACCGAACCGAACCGATAACCAAAATATTCAGTTTCGGTTCGGTCCCGGTTAGTGATTAAGGAAAATTTTAGTTATCGGTTATAACCGATGACCGATCGGTTATAATCGAAAAACACTGAATAAGAATAATAGTGTTTATTTTTTTTACTAAAAGATTTAGTGGCAGAGTGGATAGAGTGCCTTGAACTCGCGTCAATGCGGCGAATTTGAAACCCAGCAGCTGCAAATTTTCCTTTTTTTTTTTTTTTTTTCCTGTTAGCTACCCTTCATTCCCTTTTTTCATTCCTTGCCAAATTATCCCACATCAGTGAGAGAAAGTGTAATAAGCATGGTGTGGCGTTATAAAAAAGGCCTGTTGGAAAGGCCTGTGAGCCATGGGCCGTTGAGAAGGTTCTTTTTTGTTAACCTATTAACCGATCGGTTAATTGGTTAACCAATGACATTAATCAGTTTGGTTTCGGTTTTGAGTTTTCAGTGATTTTTTTCGGTTAACCGACTTAATCAGTTCAGTTATAACCAAACAGAATGATTAAGCACCCCTAATCAATAGTGGTGATTCATTGGCAGAATCCAATCAATTGCTGAAGAAAATTACACAATAAGTGAGTCTTCTAACTGTTATGTTTTATCTGCTCAACACCTAATGATGACAAGAATTTACAACATTAAGTTGTTAATGTGTTCAAATTTAATATTTAATTCATGGCTCTCTCTCATCCAGCTTACTAGTTTTCATCAACGTGCTGCGTAAATAGTGTATGTAAATATTTAACATATATTCTGAAGCTTTTTTGGGGGAGCATGATTGTAAAGCTTATTATAGCCGTTAATTATTTTGTCATTATTATTAACACAATCTCTAGGCGAGTAGCTAAAAACAATAATTTATTCTTCAAAACCCTATCTCTCATTTTCGGCTGTCGTGTGACTTCCAATCAAATTCATACAAAATATGACATTACTACTAAATAAAAAATTGAGGAAATCTTGGAAATAACCCATCTATCTCAGCATTTATCACTGCGTGGCTTGGAAGGAATTAAAGATTGAATAATTGGAGAAAAAAGAAGCGTCTTTTCATGTGTTCCAGAAGCCCATAATTGTTGAAATAGTTGTGGCCATTCAATTCATCAAGCTACAGATATATTTCACTTTCATCACAGTTGCAAATTCCTGTCTCCTCAAAAGGATTCATGCCAACCTTTTCGTTTATTTTCAATTTCTTTTAAGGATTTAATTTATTGTGCGATGTATATTTTACGACGTCCTCTAAAATGGCTAATGTAACGTTGCATGCTGCTTTACCAGTAATACATGCCATGCCCACTTAACAATTTCTTAAAACATTTAATTTGTGCATATTATATCGTGTAAGGTGAAACATATATATTTACTCGTGTATAATTAAGAGGCTGGATGCATTATTCTTCTTTGGTGTTTGTTTTAGTCAATAATTAAAGCTAGGGCCATCCCTTTTTACTTTAATATCCGAGGACAATGTCATAAAATTTGATATGCTAAAGTAGAAATATCATGGTATATTACATCATAAAGCAAGCACACAAGATTATCTCTATAGATGGAGTAGGGATCCAACTTGAAATGTCCAAATCAGGATATGTCCAAGTCAATATGAAGGATAAGGGATGCTTAATGTGGTTAGCAATTCTTAACTAGTTAATTGCAATCTTGCACACATCACTTTTGAAGATATAAATCAACATTTTATCCAACGCATATGTTTTGAGTTATGAAAATAATACTAATATTTTATCATGTCATCACATAATTGATGTCCCAGAAATAATAATAATAATAATAATAATAATAATAATAATTATTATTATTATTATTATATCTAATACACTTCTTGAAGTTTTTATGTTAGGTAGGTGAAAAATTTTGTGTGTTGACCAATAATCAAAAAACCAAAGAACTGATTCTTTTTATTTCCTTTTTGACCAGTTGAATCTTGCATGTTGGAAGAGTTAGGTGCTGCAAATGTCTGTGTAGGATAGTACTTATCCTTGAATTAAATGACATTTCTGGAATTTGGTTCAATAAAATTAATATGCTAGTGGCATTATACTAATCTGCTTTGACATTTTGATGGATGGTTCCTTTGTTGATAACATTATCATTATTGACGCAATTTGTTGCTTGTACATCTCACACACAATAAACTGGATTTGGAAATACATAAATGAAAATGTGAAATTGGAGTTACACACGCACACACATATATAGTGTACCTTGAGGTAAGTCAACTTTCCACGTGATTTATTAACCTTTACCATTGAGCTTTGCCCGTACAACACTGTTTGTTGTAAATATTTTATAAATAACATATATATATGAATAATTATCATAGGGCAGTGACTTATGGGGTCTAGCAAGGGTCAACTCCCACATTCCCCCCTTAAATAAGTTGATGGCCTTGCAAAGGCGTAAATGAGGACTTAAATTATTGTATTGGGTCAAATCAATTTGTAATTGGTTGGAAAAGTAGTTGCATCGAGTCAAATGTTATTGAAAATTGATTTGGAAGAATATAATCATGGGCTACTGGCTTTTCGAATAATTAGAAAAACAATGATAATATTTGCTGTTTTCTGTGTGAATTGATTTATCTTCAATGTGAGACTATGATCCACTTGCTCGATACCCTTTCAGATGTAAGATAGTAATGTTCAATAAATACGTTGATGGAACTAGATGTGGGAGCTTAAAAATTTAGATGTTTTGCTCTTCAATTCCAAAAGGTAATTTTCTCTTAGAGAAAAAGAGGGGTTTCTATATATACAATTCTCGATTTTAGTGGTAATTGTAAACCATGATATATATCAGCTGATATTTGCTTTCTTCAATTTCAGGGATTTTAGTGGCGAATTTCGTTTTGTATTATGGCATGCAGCACAATATTGCTGAGATAAGTTTCTCTTGGACACCATCTTTCGATTAATTTCGAGCTATCTTATATATTTGTTTATATATATATCGCACTACAATTTTGATCTTTTGAAAGCCACTCACTGTGTTGGTATTTTGACTATATATTTCTTTACTTTTTATTAAGGGGTGAGAATAATAACATATGCTAAACTTTTGAAAAGTAAACTCAGATCGACGTGATGCATGAATTATGCTAGCTTTGTCTCATTGAACATGGCCCTTTACGAGAAGACGAGCAGCTATGATCATTTGAAACATAATAATTAATATATACGAGTTGTGAAAAATCGGCTCAAGAATTTCAAGACCCAATACTATTATTGTTTTTTCAATTTCAGCCGTTCATATGAAGCTGAAGAAATTATTTTTTGTCGTACGTTTATGAAGCATATATATACAGCTTAATATAATCTTGGAAAATTTTAATTGATGAATTGACGATTCCATAATTGAATGTCGAAGTTCAAAATATTTTCAAGTATTTATGGATCGCATCGCAGGTATCTCAGTTTAGTAAATTAATTTGATTAATGCAAGACTTAGTTGATTATCTGTATAAAATCGTATAATTAAATTATTATGTTGTGTTTAGTGACGTAAACTACGTTACAATTTGAGTGGGCGTTTTCATTGGGCCACATACATATTTTTAATTGGATGTCTTTAGCTTAGGGTTAATGAATCCATTGTTTGACAAATTTAATGAACTTCACCATAAAGGTCCATTTGGCACAACGCACTGATGAATGGGTATCTCAATTTTGCCTTTTACTGTTATATTTTATTTTTTTTAAGTGGCCGAAACGTGTTGGATTATCTAATTGAGACAAGAGTTGTTGTGTGTAAATATTGAAAGTAAAATATAGCTTTAAAGAGAGTCAAATTTATGATTACATATACTTAACAAATAGGATCTATAGGCTATATATAAAATATTTTTATGACTCATTTGTTTGGCATAAAAATAATATTGTTGAACAAAATGATTTTTAGGGCTAGCAATATGATTCTTCATAAATTATATATCAGGTGTTTAGAAATATACAAGTAAAAATATTTAGTTTTTAATAGCAAATAGTAAATGTTCAGCCAAATTTTCTATTTATTAAAATATAAGAAGGTAATTTGTAATATAGATATTATTCCATTCATTTCTTATTTCTTGTGAATATCAAGCGTAGGAATTAGTCATTTTATCATTAATTTATTATTATTATTATTATTATTATTATTATTATTATTATTATTATTATTATTATTATTATTATTATTATTA
>JAYDZE010544703.1:0-14169 GCA_034509125.1 Monilaria moniliformis | reverse complement strand
TAGTGAGATAACCGAACTCTTAATCGGTTTCGGTTCGGTTACTGAGATCGGTGCCGCCAAGAGTCGGTTAACCGACTTGTCGGTTCGGTTATTAACCGAACCGACCGAATACTCACCCCTATGTATACCGAATGAGAAAAAAATTGATTATATTACTTCAAAAATATTATAATAAAATTTAATCACAAAGAACAACCATACTAAACATGTATACACAAATAACATTATGATGCACTTAAATTAGATTCATATTTAACTCCACTTACTGCAACTCCTAAGCATGTTTTTTATGTAATAATTTTCATCAAAAATCTTAAACATCATGTCTCAAAACATAATCCACGTTTCCTAACCTTTACAAATAGAAGCTATCTTTGTATATATTTTTGAACAAATAGTTAATTCCTTATCATCAAACCAACATATATACGAAATAAATGTTTGCAAATGTTTCCATGCATAGGGGACACAGACATTAAACTACAAAACTTTATACTACTAAACATGTATAAACACACAACACATGGAAACAACATCTCAAGCTTCAACAATCGATGTAACTGCCAATGTTCTACCCCAAATCTCATCATCCTTCTATACTTGCTAGAACATGTGTCTAACATTGTCAAGAATAGACCATGACTGACATTCAAGCCATGGTCCCAAACAAAAAATAAAAATGAACAAGAAACTTGTCTCTCAGTTATTCTCAGCGGAGCTCGTTCGGCTGGGTGAATCGGCGGCTGGAGGCGGTGACTGGAAGAGAGATGAAGGCACACGGGTTGGGTGGCGGGGCCAATGGCGGCCTAGTGGCCTAGAACGGGGCGGCGTGTGGCGGTCTGGAGCGAGGCCGACGACGTGGCTAGAATGGGGCCCACGACGTCGGTAGAGTAGGGCCAATGATGAGGCTAGATTGGGGCCCACAACGTGGGTGTAGTGGGGCTGATGGCGGCATGGTGATGGCGATGTAAAATGAGTGGTGTAGGCGGATGTGGAAGGAGTGGCAACAGTGGAGTGGTGGTCGACGGATTTGTAGGGGGGGTGGGGGGGAATAAGAACAGGCCGTAGATTTGGTGAGAAGAACGAGGGAAGAATAAGGAGGGTTCGTGGAGTGGTGGCCAGCGGTGGAAGGAGTGGTGCAATTAGTGATGGACGGCGGTGGAAGGTGTAGCGGCAACGTGAGGAATGAGTGGCGGCGGATATGGGGAGAAGTGTTTTGAGTGAATAAAATCTTTTTATTTATAAAAAATCAATACTGAGCATGACTGGTGTACAGTAATATTTTCGCCAAATTTTCAGCCAATAGAACGCCGTGAAATTAAATATAATACATTACCGAGTACAAAGGTTCTTGGTAAATTAACTTTAAAAAAGTATTTACTGTGCACAGTGTGCTCGATAACTCTTTCACCAAAATTTTCAGCCAAAAAATAATACATGATTAAGCACCGACATGCTGGGCTAATAAAATAACTTACCGAGCAAATGATGCTCGGTAAGTTTTCAGCCAAATTTTATAGCAAAAAAATAACGCGGGAGAAATTAAAACTGATACATTACTAATCACAAGAGTGCTCGATAACGTATTTACTTTTTTAATTAAATATTTTTTACAAAACATAAATTAATTGTAAACCTCATATATTAAATAAATGCAAACTCATAATCTTTTTACAATGAGAATTGGTAAACTAGTCACCATCACTAAGTACGTTGTATTGAATATTATCTTTGTTTTCTTATTCAGTTTTATCGGAGGTTCTTCATCACTATCATGAGCATCATTTTCTTCCTCGAAATCATCTTTCTCCACAACTGCTCCCAAAATTAGAATCATCGCGCCACTGGGATCACAACCTGGTCGATCTACAAGTTGCACATCATTGAATTTCTTTGCTTGAACCTTGAGCACTGCTCATCAATTGACATTTTCTTTTTTTCTTAGCTCGAAAATGGTACAAAGTAATCTTGTCATATTACTGGAAAAAGCAAATGTTACAAGCTTGGATTTTTCTTACGAGAGAATATTCAAAGACGACAAGGAAACTATTAAATTATCTTCCGAACTTTGGGTTAATGAAGATATTTTAGTTTGAATAAAAAAAAGAGAGAGTATGTTTGTATTTATTTTAATTGTTTATTTGATAGATGCCAAATTTGTGATTGTCGTTGGAAAGAACAAACTAGCCTATCAACAATATTTCCAGTTTCCCATGAACCACTATACTATTAATTTAGTATATGGTAAGTAAGGGGTGTCAAATAAATGAGAAATGAAAAATTTAGTTACATGTTTACTACACCTAATAAAGGTTAGCGATGCTGCCACGCCTAATACCATTAAAATGGATGGAAATGCAGAAAAAGATTAATTAAAGAATGTGGGAAACACACTAAGAACTGAATTGAAATGAACAAACTAGTGGTATGAGATTCATATGGTCAAACCGCGCAATTTAGGAAACAGAAAATGAAATGGGCAAACTAAAGGTTTCAAGACGTAACAACAACAAAATCTTAAATGTAACAAACTTGAAATTTGGGTATATTCTTTCTAAACTCCCTCGAAAATAACAAAACTAATAAATACAGCAAACAAGACATGGCAAAATCAGATTCATAAAGCAATTGGACAAGACATGGAGATAAAGCTACTTAAGCTAGATAAAAGTAATAATCAACTTTCTACTTAATGTAAGAAAACTTTTGCAGGCCTTTGGACTGGAAATTGAGAGACTTAACAGGCCCTAACTAAGGAAAGCAGAGAAGACATAATGCAAGTAGAACTAACTAAGCTGGAAATGCAAGCTACTAACAAACCACTATTAATCTAATATATACTAAACCCCTAGACAAATTCCAACATACCTTAACAATTAAGCAAGTATTGCATATCAGATGAAATGAAACCATTTAACAAGTATTAAGACTGGAAGTAAAATTTTCAAATAAGAAATCATTAACCAAGACGCAATTCATAGATTTAAACTATGAATTTGAGAAATGCTAAATAAAATTCCAACAAGAAACCAAAGAAATAAACAACCGATTTCCACCTCACAAGCACTAATACAGATCCATCAAACGAGATTTAGAGTTTTGCACTAATCCAACAAGTAAAACAAGAGACTAAGAGTTCAAGTGAAAAGAGATGCATTGTAACAATGTTTTTTTTGTCCCTCTGCCATATCCCATCGTGGAAGATGAGGTGTTTTTCCCAGGTATTTTTGGCCTTTTTTTCTTCTCAGGTGAATGAGTGCAGGTGAGAAGTGTGAGAGTGAGTGGTTGGTAGTGGATGATTGTATCTCTCATTTTTCTCTCTCTTCTTCCCATCTTTAAATAGTCCGGCTAGGACTCCTCTTCCAGCTAGGTTTTTGCTGCCTTTCCTTTCTTCTGGTTGGATATTTATGCCCCCCTTCCATCTGGAGGTGCCACCTCACAACAACCTGAAAATGACAGCTTTGTCTGTAGTGTAGCCCCGATTCAACCTTCACACTAAACAACTTGATACTCTTTAGGCAGTTTGTATGCAGAACTTGATTTTTTGCAATTTTTCATCTATTTTGTGCGCATTCCTTGTCATTCTTTGCCCTTGCACTCCAATCCCACATTTCTTCCAATTCCCTACACATAATCACCTATTAAGTGTATGTTTCGTCTCTTAAAAGCTCGATTTTAACACATAATTATGTGAAATAATTAATGCTTATCAAACTTCCTCACACTTTGGTCATGCTTGCCCCCAAACATGTGATAGAGCTAAATTTCTTAAATCAATTGTTGGTAGGGATTCCCTTTACTCACAGACTCAAGATACTAAATAAAAGAAAAACAAACACAACAGACAAAGACACAACTAAACACACTGCCAGACAAGTGTAACAAAAGCCAACTCAAAGTTTTCGGAAAAAAACAACAAACTCAACAGATATGCCATATTCATATCACTTCACTCTCTTCAAATTTTGTTCTAGTTATCCATTTATCAAGATAGTCAAAGTTTGAATCAAATGCACAAGATTCTCTCAACTATTTCTCACTTATGCATGCACATAATCACCTATTAAGTGTATGTTTCGTCTCTTAAAAGCTCGATTTTGACACATAATTCTGTGCAATAATTAATGCTTATCAAACCTCCTCACACTTTGGTCATGCTTGCCCCCAAACATGTGATAGAGCTAAATTTCTTAAATCAATTGTTGCTAGGGATTCCCTTTACTCACAGACTCAAGATACTAAATAAAAGAAAAATAAACACAACAGACAAAGATACAACTAAACACACTGCCAAACAAGTGTAACAAAAGCCAACTCAAAGTTTTCGGAAAAAAACAACAAACTAAACAGATATGCCATCATTCATATCACTTCCCTCTCTTCAAATTTTGTTCTAGTTATCCATTTGTCAAGATAGTCAAAGTTTGAATCAAATGCACAAGATTCTCTCAACTATTTCTCACTTATGCATGCACATTTTCTCACAAAGAAATGATGCAATCAATGTGGTATTAAACGGTCACTTGGAACTTAAGAGGGTCTTTAGATTTGGACGCAATGGAGCTTAGGACTATTCAATTATGTTGGTTAGATTCCTAAGGGTCCTAAGCTTTAAGCAATGAAAATGAAGTTATGCATTTGCACATTAAGAACAATACTTGTCACAACAAAACATATATTGTATTTCAGGCAATTTCAATGAATAAGCAGTGACTCAATATTCAAGAGCATACACCAGTTTCTTCTTTCTTCTTTTGCATCTTCTCTTTTTTTTCTTTTTTTTTTAATTTTCTTTCATATTCATACTCTTTTCTTTTCATCTTCACTCTTCTTCTTTTTTTATTTTCCTCACGACCAAATATAGTGCCTCTGCTTCATTATTCAACATAAGCATGCTTAGTTTCGACGAGTTCAATTATGCATAACATAAGGCAAATAGTAAGTTCAACAATGCGGCTTAAGATTAGAATTTCTAACTCCACAAAAATGGTCTTAAACTTCAAAGTGGCTTACTAAGGACAAATAAATCTGGTAGGATTTTGAAAAACAATTACGCTCAAATGGTTGTCCTATTACTCTCCATCATTCATTACTTATGACTATTTAATACCACAATTCATGCAAGCACAACGAACACTCAGAAAGAACATAGTAGAAAGTGTTCTATTTTAGGCACAAATTCTGCTCCCATCATACTCATTTCATGCTACAAAAATCAAATTCAGGGAAAGGTTCATTAAATGACTACATGCATTATTTAATTCAAAGTTAAAGAGAAAACAAATGGCAACTACTTGTTAACAGCTTGGCATTAAACAACACAAGACCCTCACACTTAAACCTTTCTTTGCCTCAAGTAAGTTGGATAAAATAAAAGTAAGAAAAGGACATACAAGACTCAAACACAATAAATAAAAGAAAAACACTAAAAAGAGAAAGGGAAAAGAGGTCACCAGGCACGCTATATCGTCGGGAAACAACTTTGGAACATTCAGGGGTTTTTTCCAGAATAGTAGGGCCATCAGGCTGGGCAGCTTCTGCAGAGATGGGCTTGGTAGCTCTAGGGAATCTTGTTGAACTTGTTCTAAGTGCTTAGCCAGACTGGGTAAGTGTTCATCCTGGACTGGTGGTACTACAGCGTGGTCAAGGTTCAAGGGGCTGAGATGGGTTCGGCAGAAGGGGTAAACAAAACTAAAGAAGCAAAATGGAAAACAAATATGTACAATATATATAGAATAAATACTGAGTCACCTTCAAACTTCTAGAATTTAACCAGACTGGGCAGTTTGAAGGTGTCAGCGAATCTCCAAATGGTTAGTTTATGTCGTGAGGTGTATACAATGGAAGTTTTTCCACTATATACACTTTAGATGCATCCATGAAGATTTTAAGCCTATGACCATTAACCAAAAAACGAATAGAGAAAGGATTTACTCCCTGAATTTCTACAGCTCCGTTGGATTTGATCTCATGGATGATGGAAGGCCCAATCCACTTCGACTTCAATTTGCCCGGCATGAGCTTGAGCCTTGATTGGTAGAGAAGAACTTTCTGGCCCACATGTAATTTATTGCCCCGGAGGTTTCGATCATGCTATAGCTTGGTATTCTCTTTATACCACATGGCCACGTCATAGGCCTCCAACCGAATTTTCTCAAGTTCTTGGAGTTGTAGCCTACGTTCCTCCTCACACTTACTCGACTCCATGTAAACTGTTTTGACAGCCCAGTAGGCTCGATGCTCAAGTTCAACAGGGAGGTGACACATCTTGCGAAAAACTAATCGATAAGTTGCATGCCAATATACGTCGTGCGATAAGCCCATAAAGCATCATCCAGCTTCAAACTCCAGTAATTTCTTGATGGGTTCACCGTTCTCTTCAGAATTTTCTTAATATCTCGATTAGAAATCTCAGCTTGGTCTTTTGATTGATGATGATATGGTGTGGAAAGACGGTGATGGACTTCACACTTCCCTAACAATGCCTCGATGGTCCGATTGACGAAATGGGTGCCTTGATCACCGATGATGGCACGAGATAGTCCATAACGACTAAAGGTGGTAGACTTTAGAAACTTTTCCACTTCCCGTACATCATTTGTTCTTGTGGCTTTGGCCTCAACCCATTTGGAAATGTAGTCCAGACATTCCCACATGAGCTAGGGAATGGCCCCATGAAGTCCAATCCCCAAAAATCAAAGATTTCACAAACTATGATTGAGACCTATGGCATCTCATCTCGTCTTGAAATTCCTCTTGTAAGCTGGCAGTGTTTGCAATTCTTGCAAAACAAATAAGCATCTCGATGAAGTGTTGGCCAGAAAAAACCACTATTTAAAACCTTCTCAGATGTTCTCTTAGGTCCAAAATGCCCTCCACATGCTAGTGAATGACAATGTAGCTTGATATGTCCTTGTTCAGCATCTGGAATGCATCATCGAATAACTTGATCGGCTCCTAATTTCCACAAATGTGGCTTATCCCAAAAGTAGTATTTGCTGTCACTTCTTATCTTCATACTTTGGGCCCTCGTCAACATCATTTTAGTAGGGAACTCTCTTATAGTCAGATATCTAACTAGGTCAGCATACCAAGGCTCTTTCAACTCTATACCAGCTGTGATCTCTGGTGTGGTGACTACTAGGACCTTTGTGCTAGCCAGGTAAATGTTATGGTAGGTAGAAAAAAAGGTGCTCTCCTAGAAAAGTTTCGACGATGGAGTCTGAATTCTCTTCCTGAACTATCCGGCTAAGGTGGTCAGCCACCTTGTTCTCAACCCCCTTCTTATCTCTAACCTCCCAATCAAATTCTTAGAGTAGCAAGATCCATTGTATCAACATTGGTTTGGATGCCTTCTTCGACAATAGGTACTTAAGGGCGGCATGATCGGTGTACACAATAATCTTGGATCCTAGCAAGTATGATCTGAATTTTGCAAAGGCATAAACCACTACTAGCAGTTCCTTTTTAGTTGTGTCATAATTGCTTTAGGATGTATCCAATGTTTTCGAAGCGTAGTACACAACATGGCTCTATTTTCCAACTCGTTGGCCAAGTACGGCGCCTACGACGTGATCACTTGCATCACACATAATCTCAAACTGGATATTCCAGTCTCGACCTCGAACCACTGGGGCTATGATCAGCTTGTTCTTCAAGGTTTGAAAAGCTTCTTGGCAATTTTCATCAAAATCAAGTGGTACCTCATTTTGTAGAAGCCTCGTCAAAGGTTGGGCAATCTTGGCGAAATTTCTGATGAACCTTTGCTAGCAACCAGCATGTCCTAAGAAACCTCATATCTCCTTTCAGTTCGTTAAAAATGGTAGTTGTTCAATGACATCCACTTTATCCTTATCCACTTGAATGCCCTTTTCCGACACCAAATCTCCCAAGACTATGCCCTCTGTCACCATGAAGTGACACTTTTCAAAATTCGACACCAAGTTCTTCTTCTCACATCTTTCTAACACTACATCCAGGTGGCATAAAAACTTCTCAAATGACTCCCCATAAACCGTGAAGTCATCCATGAAGATCTCCATGCATTCTTCAATCAAATCTGAAAATGTGCTCATCATGCATCTTTGAAATGTCCCAGGGGCATTGCACAATCTAAACGGCATCTTCCAATAGAAATATGCGGCATATGAATGTTGTTTTTTATTGGTTATCCGGGTTAACAAAGATGTGAAAATAACCACTATACCCATCCAAGAAGCAAAATAACTTTTTTCCCACCAATCTGTCCAGTATTTGATTGATAAATGGAAGGGAAAGATAGTCGTTCCAAGTGGCTGCATTTAATTTAGGATAGTCAATGTATATCCTCCAAACTATTACTAACCGAGTTGGTACCAGCTCGTTCTTCTCATTCTCCACCACCTGAATCCCAGAATTTTTCGGTACCATGTGGACTGGACTAACCCATTTGCTATTTTTATTGGAGTAGATAATCCCCATTGCCAACAACTTCAAGATTTCCTTAAGTACAAACTCCCTCATGTTCGGGTTGAGTTTTCTTTGAGGATATTTGTGTGGCTTTGCCTCTGGCTCCAATTGAATATAATGCATACAGAGATCGGGACTGATTCCATCAATATCGCCCAACGTCCATTCCATAGCCTTTTTGTGCTTCTTTAAGACTTGCACCAATTCAATTTTCTTGATCCTGCTCCAATTCACTATAGATGATCACCAGGGATGTCTCATTTTCTTTTAAGTAGACATACTTAAGATTTGGGGGAAGTGGTTTCAAATCCAGCTTCATTGGTTTATCTTCGACCAGTAATGACCCTTCGATCACCTTCAAGCTGGGCAGCTCAATGCTTTCTGCCAATTCCATGCATCCTGATATCATGCATAACCATAGAATTTCTGCTTCGATCTCCTCATCGCTGAGCCCATGTGAATCCAGCATCTTGCTCATTCCCTTAGCCTCTAGGTCAGCTAATTTCTCTAAGTAATTCTCAATTGCCTTACAAAAAATCAGTCCCAAGAAGCTCTTGGACTATGGGGTCAATGATATCAACAGAATATGCATTTTCGACATCTAAGGGTTGCTTAAAGGCATCATCTATATTAAAAGTAAACTTATCACCATGATAGTCTAGGAAAATAGTCTCATTAAACACATTCATTATGGTTTCTGCAGTTCTTAAAAATGGCCTACCAAGCAGCACACCACTTGATTTCTTAGAAATTATGTCATTCATCTTAATCACATAAAAATCTACTCGGTATAAAAAATCATGAACTTTCACAAGCACATTTTTTAATACACCCTCTGGACAAATGCAAGATCGATCAGCTTGAATCACAACTCTAATTTCAACTAGCTCGACTTCAGTTAGACTATTATACACAGATAGTGGCATGACATTTATTGAGGCTCCTAAGTCACACATAGCATGTTCAATCGAGACATTTCCAATCATAATGGACAGTGTGAACATACCTTGACCAGTACACTTCGACATAAGCTTCTTTTGAATAACGGTGGATACATTCTCCTCGATCACTATTTTGCCATCTCCTCTTGACTTCCCAGCAATGAAGTCCTTGAAAAATTTGCCGAGTGGGGGCAGTTTTAGTGCTTGAAGAAAATGAAGATCGATCGTTTCCGGCTTTTCCTTGCAAAAGGTATATCGATCATCTTCAATCCTGACAGCACCAATTCTGAAAGCTTCTCGTTGGTATAAAGCTGCCCTTGAAACGGGAACCATAGTTGGAGCTGTGCATGAGGTAGGGCAATCTTCCTCTAAGCGAATTTACCAATTTCTTTTGTTAATACGTCTTTGTTGATTAACCTGTAAAACAAAGTTAGACACCGAAAAAGAGCACAAATTCACACCCGAAAATACCCTTGTATCGCTCATGTTTTCACTTACGGCAATTCGATTCACGACTAAAATGAGACCCCCAAGTAATTTTTCCTCCCAGGAAAAAAGTTTTATTCTCCATATACAGGTCCATCTCCACACACCTCTATCTCAACTTCCCATCTTCTGAATAACCTCATCTTTCTATGTAGATAGTGTGAACAGTCTCGAGAACATATCCTTTAATCATTCATCTCCCACCCAAAAATCAAACGAGAACCCCGTTCGCGCCCCATTGTCGATTTTCCCCTAGATACCTTTAGTTGCCACTTTCTGTATTTTTTTGTCAAAACCACTGAAATTTTTAAGTTGGCCCCATATACTGTTGTGACTCGTATCCCTTCTCCTTTGGAACTCCCCA
Organism: Monilaria moniliformis; assembly: GCA_034509125.1. Classification (NCBI taxonomy): domain Eukaryota; kingdom Viridiplantae; phylum Streptophyta; class Magnoliopsida; order Caryophyllales; family Aizoaceae; genus Monilaria; species Monilaria moniliformis. The sequence goes on along the minus strand of JAYDZE010544703.1, from coordinate 3,930 downwards.
ATGTGTTCAACACAATGATTAGACTTTATAATTTCCTTCTGAAATGGCTTTTGATTGTCTCTGAAATGCCACCACCATTTGGAAAGCAAGAAGACGTTCTTAATGAATAAATCACCAACCTCTAACTCCCCTTGATCGACCAATTTCTAAATTATTTTCCATGCAATCAGATTTCCACCTTGTACTTCTTCTTCTTTTCCCTAAAAAAATCTTCTCTGAATTTGGATGATGTACACGTGCACCTTTTTAGGCATGCAATATAGGTTGAGATAGTAAATTGGCACATTGTTGAGGACCGCTTTAATCAGGAATAGTCTACCCGCTCGCGAGAGATTTCTTGGAGTCCCAATAGGGATTACTAAATATGTGATAGGTAGTTTGGCCACCCCACATTTAAAGTAAGTCATGGTCTTTTTAATCCATTCATCATCATGGTTCAATGGAACAAGAGATGATTTTCCATAATTGACTTGGAGTCCTGAAATCAAGGGAAAGCACCAAATAAACTTCTTGTAGTTGCTGAGGATACTTCGCTTTCCAGTGAAAAGATGATCATGTAATCTACAAACTCTAGGTGTGTAACTGGGACCTGGCTTGTCCCAACTAAAATCCCTTTGAATGCTCTAATCTCCCTACCTTTAGGAACTACTTTGTTGAAGGTTTTCGCAATCAATAGGAAAATGAAAGGTGATAGGGGATCACCACTGCCTTAAGCCTCTTTCAATGTGGAAAATGCGAAGTGGGGATCCGTTAACCGAAATAGACATTCAGGTTGTTTTTATACATTACATGATCCATCCGGTCTACTTGGCCCAAAACCCATGCCCAACATTATTTTCTCTATGTAATCCCATTGGACAGTGTCATAGGCTTTTTGGAAGTTAAATTTGAGGATGATGCCCTTTTGTTTAGCCTTCTTTATCCACTAGACAACTTCATTGGCTATCAACGCCCCATAAAGAATCTGCCTACTCTTAACAAAAGCCGATTGTGTTTAAATCAAAATCGGTCGCCCTCAAGCAATGACGAAATGGATTCCTCAATTTTATTAAATAGTAGGTTTGTCATCCAAGCAATATACGGTGGCTATTGAATTAAACTAACGATAGAAAATTAAAATTAAATTACATACCATAATTGTATAGTTAATATTCAAAGATATACCGGTTGAAAATATCATGGCGATATTCAAATGTTTTTTTTTTAAAGCTAAAGAATTTTATTGCTTAATTCATGATGGACAATATCTAACAACCACGAAGGGAAACTATCCCTCTAAACGACCTTAGAAGTATGAGTTCAGGCAAATTGCACCAGACAATGCGCAGCTTGATTTGTTGTACGATATGACACACTCCTACTAAAAAATTATCTCTTGCCACTTGTAAGATGTCTGTTATATCTTCGGGTAAGAACTATATTTCCTTACCCTCTTCTGCCATAGTTCGTGCCCCTAAGAGAGAATACGTATAGATCTCGATTGGTTGAATATTTTGCTGCATTCAAAAAAAGAATCCATCAACAATGGCCAAGATTTCAGCTAACATTACGTTAGACCCTGACTTGTTTCTTCTAGACATCGCAGCCACCAACATACCGTTCTAGTCCCTAATAAAACCCCCACACCAAACTTACTTGTTTCCTTATTGAAGAGGACATCCACACCAACCCAGTAACTTTCTCTCTTTGGGTGACACCATTTTCGTTCCCCATACCGAACTCCTAATTTCTGCGTACCTGTGTAGAGCTTCATCGCGCTTAGATGAGAATCCCTCATTGCTTCACACTCCACCTCATTGGGTTCATGTACGAAAAAAGAATCTTCATGCGAGAGCCTGCAAACATGACGCCAAACTTGCCACACCAGCAAGCACCACACTTCATAGCCTATCTCTCCATGCTGCTTACGGACTCCAGGCCCCACCATGTCGCCCTTACATATCATCTCCAGAAACTGCTCTTTTTCCATATCCTTATTATCTTTGGGCATACAAACAGAACATGCGGAGTAGAGCCCAAATGATCTTTGCATAGATGACAAATGCCATCGGACAAAACATGATGTGTATTCAAATTCCCCGGAGCTGGAATAAAATCTTGAAATACTCTCCATAGAAACAATTTTACCTTTGGAAAAAGTGAAGTATTCTATACATGTCATCCCCACCATTTCTGGTTGTCGTTACTCGTGTACGCATGAGCATCAAGCAAACCCGCGTGAAGAAGATATGCCAACTTTACCGTGAAAACACCTTGTTGATCATATAACCACCACCTTTCATCATTAGTAGATTTTTTGCCAATCGGCGTTTGCAAAATGGCACTAACTTCATATCATAAGAACCTCTCATCCAGCTTCCGAACATTCCATCTTCCACCATTTGATATTAGGTCCTTAACAAGCTCATTTCCGATCCGTTGGCCTCCTATCCCTTGGACCCACCCATTCCTTATCCCGGTAACCCATTGTTCATCACAGAAGTTAATTTCCTTCTATCACCCACCTTCCAACGAAGCCCCTTATCAACCAACTCACGGCTCCCTATTATCGAGCGCCATACATAAGAACATTGGGGTCGCGCTTTGTTTGGAGGAAATCGGTGTCATGACAATAACGTGCCTTGAAAATTAGGAAAATCAAAGCTGCTTTGCTAGAAGATCTTGGTTAAAACTCTTTAAATCAGGGAAACCTATCCCTTCTTGTGCCTTTGGTCGACATAACATCTTCCATCTAGCTCAGTGCACTCTCCGTTTCTCCTCCTTGTCACACCACCAGAACTCAGCACACATCTTATGAATATCGTCACAAATGCCATCCGAAATCTTGAAACATTGCTGGTATAAGTGGGAATCACCTGCAAAACCGCTTTTATCAAAACTTCTTTTTCTCCTGCCGAAAACTCCTTCTGATTCCAGCTCATAATTTTCCTCTGAATGCGATCCTTAATATATCCAAAAGCCTATCTTACATCATTTTCAATCGCCACTGGTGTATTGGGGCTAAAACATATATCTACTTCTCAACATTAACCGCAATGCCTGCTCATATTGAAGTAGCACTTTCTTGATCTCTGTTGCGCCCTGAGCATCACCTTTGAAGAACATAGAACTATCATCAGCATAGAAAAGATGTGTTATGCTCTCATTTCTTGGAACAATAGGCACCCCCAAATCCTTTTGTTATGTTCTGCCTAATGGAGTAAAGATGATAATCCTTGTGCACAAATAACAAACAGGAAGGCGAGATAGGGTCACATTGCCTCAAGCCCCGTGTTGGACAAACTTCGCCATACACACGTCGATTTAAAAGCAAAGAAAACCTCACTTTACTCACATACTGCATAATGAGATTACAAAAACGCTCTGGAAACCCCAACTTTCGCATTACTTCCTTCAAAAAATACCATTCGACTCGGTCATAAGCTTTACTTATATCAATTGTTGCCGCTACATACCCAACTTTTCATTATATCTGATTCTTTAACCAATGTTGGCACTCAAAACCTGTTTCAGGTGATTTGCTAGTACTTTTACCACTATTTTATAAATCGTGTTGCATTAGCTTATTGGGCGAAAGTCTGCTACTTTTTTTGGACTCTAGATCTTTGATAAAAGACATATTAAGGTCTCGTTCCACCGGCCAATGTCCCCCCTCCCATTCAGAACCTCTAGCACTTCTTTTGTGATATCCTCTCCAATGACCGGTCAGAATTTCTGAAAAAAAACTCGCATTCAAACTGTCCAATCCAGGTGCTTTAGTTGGATGTATCTCAAACAAAGCTAGTTTCACCTCCCTTGCCTTCAAATCCTTACTCAGAATTTCACCTGTAACACCCCTTACTCAGTAGGTTTTCCCACCGAATAAGTGATGTCACGGTTGGTATCACGGACACTCAGACCAAATTTTTCTTTTTATTTTACTGAAATACA
>JAYDZE010544692.1:0-14170 GCA_034509125.1 Monilaria moniliformis | reverse complement strand
CTCATCATCTCCCGAAATAGAGTGACGGCATCATCGGGCTGACGCATAGATCCGAAATCGAATCTGGGATAAGCGGAAAAGGATCTCATTTGGTGGCTGACATTATCAAGACTGGATGTGGGCACAAGAAATGATTGAGAAAGTGGAGAAGCGATGGGAAAAGTGGAGAATTTAGATGACAAAATTCGAGCAGCGTGGTTGGAGCTCATTCTTGGAATGTTGGGATAGTTTTTGAGGGTTTCTCACTCTCTTAGCTCAATTTTGGATTTGGGGGTTGCTCTTTTCATTTGTTTTAATAATATATATTTTTGGTAAAGATAGTCTGATGTCTAATTTTGGATTTGGGGGTTTCTCCATTTAGCCTAAATTGCCTTTATCTTTCGTTACTTTATTTTGTAGCCTTCAAGTTTTTATTTTATTTTTCTTCCTTTTTGTCATTTTTTTTTTCAAAAAAGAATTAATAATGATTCTCAATTTCATATTTCTCTATCAATTAAATTGCGCTTCATAATCCTTTTAGTCTTTAGGTTGGGTGGGTTTGGTTGATAACGGATTTTAATCTTCTATTTTTGTTTTTCTTTAAAAAAGAATTTATATTTAGTTACTTGTTGTTTCAAGCAGCCATCTTTTGTTCTATTAATAACATTTAAATGTTAATATTTATTATTTAAATTATTTATAATTTATAGCCTGAATTTTCAGTATTTTTTCGTTTATAGGGGTGAGCATTTGGTTTTTTGTTCAGTTTTTTGTCCGAACCGAAAATTCGAATTTTTCTTAAAATTAAAACCGACGAATTACCAAAAAATCGAACCCGATAAATCGAAATCCAAACTGTGAAAATCGATTTAAACCAAAAAAATCAAAATTTCATAAAAATATCCAAAAAATCAAAATTCTGAAAATCCAAAAACATGTATATATATATATATATAAATATATGCATATTATATATGTATATATATGTATTCATATATACACATATATTTAGTTATTATTATATTATTATATATATAATATATACTATTAAATATAAATTTGTTTTTTCGGTTTTTTCGGTTTATAGTTTCGGAAAATCGAAATTCGCTAAAAGTCAAAATCGAACAGAACCTGAATTAGAAAAAAAAAAAACCGAACCAAATTTTAAATTTCGATTTGGTTCTGTTCGGATATTATGCTCACCCCTATTTATTTGTATATGAAACATCCAAAGATTGTAAAGGATTTCTAAATTGGGAATACTAAATTTTCTGTAATTTCCTTGTAATACTACTATCAAGTTGTTGGAGGTTGTTCAAACAAAAGATTCCAACTTGAACTAAAACTCTGACGAGCTAGAGATTCCTAAACATATTCAAAGTTGGAAAAGATAAACTAAGAAACTAGAAATAAACTTGAATAAATCTTGGGGAAAAGAGTGGAACAAGATGCATTATGTAAGAGTTGTCAACTGAGCTGCTGACATTGGTATGCAGCAACACTGTTTTCAATAAAACTTTGGTCGTGACCCAAATTTAGTCTGTCTTTCTATGTTAGTTAGCTGCCTATGATCTTGGTTTGCATTGAGTGTCCATGCAACCTATGTGCAATGGGATGAATTTTTGGTCTTCTATGAGGGATTCTGGTTCTATTTCGTCACTCTCTCTCTCTCTCATCAATCCAACAATCTGTTACGAATACAACCTGTTAATTTTTTCTATATAAAAAAGGAGAGCCCCAACTCTTTAAAATAAGAGAATGAAATGAATATGAAAGACATGATAATAATTGCCCACAACAGATTCTCATTTCTTATTGCAGCTTCAATGGCATCTCAGCACACACTAGCTCGACCGGAACGTTCACCACCGGTATCCGAGTCCGACAAGCCCTAGTAAAAGATCAACCTTTACCTGCACCGGAGTCGGGGATGATCTCCAGAAATTTGGCTCTTGCTGAGGTGTCGCTGGAGAATCGACCAAGAACAGCAACGGTAGCAGTGCTGCTGCCAAACTTCTCGATCCCTCGAGAAATCATACAAGTATGACTAGCTTCGACGACTACCATCACATCTTCCCCCAAGAATGAAGAAACTGTTTCTGATATCTGCCTGGTTAGCCTCTCCTGCACCTGAAGCTTGAACCCGTAGAAATGTACTACTGATTGCAGGAGAGATCTTCGGACAGGGTTGATCTCGTTCGTGCTGTAATAACCTACGTGCACCACGCCATGGAAAGGAAGCAGATGGTGCTCACATTGCGACCAGAATGAGAGATTCAGCTCAGAACGGAGATGCTCGTCTTTGCAGCTGAAATCCCTCTTGTTTTGGACGAATCCATTCAGCTTCAAATCGAAACAAGAATCTTTGAAGCTCATCAACCACTTGACAAAGCGAGCAGGAGTTTCTTGAAGTTCTCTCCTCAAAGGGACATCCTCGCCCAGTGCACAAAGGATCGAAGCTACTGAGCGAAGCATTGCTGAATCAGGCGCCCCCGTCTTGGAGCAAGCATGAGATGGGCACCAAGATTTGTCGTCTAAGCCACTTGAGTGAGCATCCTCAACATTTATCCCTCGGAATCTCAGAAGACTGAGGAAATCAGTCCAAACATCTGTCATATCATCATCAAAGACTCCTGTACCCGACTTGGCCAACATTTTCACCCACCCCTTGTGGTTTGGATCGGAGAGGGCTAACTCAGAACTGGGAAAATTGATGTGGGAGCATTGGAGGACAACAGCAACTCCTGTTGGCCCGAACCCATGCTGCAGTGCTTCACAAATCTCGTTGGCTAATCGCTGTGGATCTTGAAGGCGTTTAGCAAAGACTTCAGCAACTCGAGACAGCTTGCTTAGGCCTACGACTCTATGACCAGATGGTACATAGCCTACATGACACTTGATCTGGAATGGAAGCAAGCAAGACTCGCAATATGAGAAGAGATCAAGATCTCGAACTACTACAAGCCCGCCCGTTCCACCAGCATGACCGGCCCTATTTTCCAACCCAGCTTCAGGAAATAATGCGCCACTGACAATGTCCTTCACCTTTTGCTTATAACCTGGACGTACATCAACAGATCAAAATGTTATGACGAGCAAAAGCTACAGTTCCTCTTCCTTAAATAACAAACACAATGCTTGTAAAATCTGTCAATTTCATAACTCCACAACAACCAATACAAGTGGGATACACACTGGAAACAAATACAAGCAATGGACTACGATGAATCAAGAATGCAGCAGATCTCATAAAACGTAGGGAGTTAAACGAGTATATCCAGCCAAATCTCAAGAAACACGAATAAAACTAAATTCTTCTTAACTACAAGGGATTTAGTTACTCCCCTCGTATCCACAAGTTCGTGTACTAAACTCCCTCATATAATCCTTCAACACGAAAACAAGTGCACATCTTCTTTGTGCAGTGAACTGTCCCTATCATCCTCATCTCTACATTCCTAACCTTCTTCAAAATGTTAAAGCACAAAGAAACACAATGCTGATCAATTTAAAACATATTCACACTGAAAAACAACATTTTATTCTTGATTCAACAGCAACAACCTAATCAAATTTCATTACCTCCTAACATACCACATGTTAATCAAATCACACTAATCCCCCATTTCATCATAAACCAATGAACAAAACAATTTAATAAAAACATTAAATTTCCTTAAAAATTATCGAATTAGGCATTGAATAAATCACCTCGGGTCCCTTCTATGAGAGCCTTCGCCACGCGCAGAGGAGTTTTCCTCACACCTTCACGAGTGGAATCATCACACAAGCCCTGCAACAAAACTCTCACAGCTTCTTCAATTGCCAAAATCTCAGGTTCTTCCTCAAACCCTAGCTCAACACAACCCCTAATATTCACTCCACCTATAGCGCCCATCGACAAGCAATCAAATCACCTCCTCCTTTTTTTTTTCTTTTTTTTCCTTTTCTCAAAGATTCGGAACACTAAATTAATGCTCCGGTATTCAGAACCCACCAATGAAATGGATTCGGGATTCAAATCTTTTTGCCTCCCAATTCAAAAGATTCAGTTTTTTATTGCTTTGTGCCAGTCCGGATTAAAAGCGACCACAAAAATACCAAAAATCGAACTGATAAAACCTCGTTATCAATAAATCCATGATGAGAGAGAGAAACGAAGGGCTGTTGTGGAGATAAGAGATTATACTTATGCTGCTTGTTTATTTGGTTTGTGTGGAAGCTGAGAAAATTATCCACCAAAATTTGTTAGTGTTTAGTTTCCACATAATTACAGATCTTGATTGTGAGAAACTTTCATCGGAGATGTTCATTATAATTTATTTATACTTTTTTTTTTATAACTCCACGATGAGAGAGAAGTTGTTATATCTTAAGTGATTATCCACCAAAAAATGTTAGTATTTAGTTTAAATATGATTACGATTTACGAATCTTCTTAGTATTCACATAGAGATACTTTGGTTATCTCTTTATTAGAAATGTTATGATACATATTTTATGTGAGCACCGTGCTCGTTTAATCTTCGTCAGCATTATGTGTTTTGTTTTATATATTTAGTTTGATTTTAATACATTAAAAATTATTATTAACATCATTAATTTTATAAAGTACGTAAAAATCAGAGCTTGATTTGTCCATTTTCTATGTCACTTCAAATAAATGAATAAAAGAACAAATCGAGCTCTCAAATTAAATATAAAACATAACAAATAACGCTAATGAAAACTAAACGAGCGCGGTTCTCTAAATTTGTTTATATTTTTATTAAATAAATGATATATAACAAATTTTACTTAACTTTAAAATTACAAATCTATCAATTAAAAAATATAGAGAAAATACATGGGAAATCAATATTGAAGTACTTCGTATATTTCCTTCTAAAAAAATAAATTTATGTTTCCCCAATTGGGCCACTTTTCTTATCACCTCCAACCAAAATCGGATATATGAATGAATGCACTCGATCGAGTTCCAACAAAATAACGGGTTCGAGTTCCAACAAAGTAATGGGATAGACACGTCTTGCTGACCCGTTACTTCGTTGGAACTCAATATTTTAGGTTTATGAATCAAATGGAAGTTACTTATTTATAGGGGCGAGCAAAATATCCGAAATTTATATATCCAAATCGAATAAAACCAAAATTAAAATTTGGTTCGATTTTTTTCAGATTCCGGTTCGGTTCGGTTTTGATTTTTAACAGATTTCAATTTTTCGGTTCGCATCGGTTTTCATAGTTCGGATTTCGGATTTTTGGGTTCGGTTTTTCCGGTAATTCGATTCGATTCGTTTTAATTTATAAAAAAATCAGTTTTTCGGTTCGGTTCGGTTGATTTGGTCAAAAAACTGAACCGAAAACTTCGTATAGGCTCGACTACATTTGGTTTTCTAAGGGCTAAGCTCCGTAGATTTTTTCGGTGAGATTGAATGTCCCTCTATTAGTGTCTCATTTACAGTGTTTCACCCTTAAATTGATAATTTAAATTTTTTTATTATAATATAATATATCATAATTAATATTTATTTAAAAAATTAGAATTTTTAAATATTATATACTCTACTTTTAAATTTAGTAGCTCTGATAATCAATTTTTATCTAAAAAATGACAAGATACTCTAAATAAATAAATCAAAATTCCACAAAAGCAGGCCCACCGGCCCGAACTACGGCGGTTGGCGTGTGAGCTCCCAGGACCGACACGTTGCGCGCAGCCCGAAAAATGACAGCGACGGCCCGAATCCAGAGACCCAACACACAACAAACTCCCCCACGTAACCCCGGCCCGAGCCTCTCTCGATCCTCCACGTGTCGGACAGCTGAGGCTCGGCGTCAGATGCCGCTGACGTGGCGGTTGGGAAGGCATGCAGAGAATCTCTTAATCTCAGTTAATCATGGGATTAAGAGGGATATTAGGGGCCACTGGTTCGGGATTTGGAGAGGATTAATAGTAATTCCGTGGTTAACTCTTAACCCATCAGGTGTCGTTGTCGAACAACCCCTCCTTCCCTCTCGCCACGTGGCGCCTCCCCCCAAGTTTCCCTCGCTTTCTCTCTCCTCACTGCTTATATTCCCTCGCTCTCATTCCCTCTATTCAACGTTGTTCAAACCTAGTCCAACCGAGGAACAGCAACAGAAAAAAAAAAAAAAAAAATATCGAATTTAGGGAGAGAAAATTCGAAATATTCAAACCTAGAAAGAGAAGCATTGGAATTGAGAATGGAAGATTGCGAGGAGCTGAGTTTGGAGCTGTCGATAGGCGAGAAATACGCGGGAAAATCAGAGAATTTGGGGGAGAAAACTGGGGATTTCTGTGTGCAAAACGCGAATTCGAGCGGCGATTTAGGCGTTCGGAGATGTGGTTTTTCCGAGTCGATTGATCTGCAGAGGAGGAGAGAGATTCAGGTGTCGAGGAGGCTAGAATCGCGGAGAAAGAGGGAGGAGAAGGTGAAGAGATCGAGACGGGTGGGATTTGTTGAAGATAAATTGTTTCTGGAGGCACAGAAATTTCAAGGGAGAGTTGGAGATAGGGAAAATTAGGGAAAATCATTGCTATTTTGAGGAGAAAAGCAGGAAAATTGGCAATGGTGAAGTTGCAGATGAGCTGGGGCTGTCCTTGTTCAGTGAGAAGAAGGAGAGCTTGTACTGTAAGGTACAACTTGTGGAAGCTGAGAGTGATACGGAAAATAGTACTGGGCTGAAATCCTGGGAGCAATGTTCAGATTTTCACAGCATGTCTCGAGAAAGGTGAGAATTTTGTATTTGTTAAGTAGTTTTTGTAATTTTCCATTTCTTGATACATATTCCTTAAACAAAAGTATTGCACATTAATTTGTTGCTCTTTAATAACACTAGTATATTTTCAACAATGACAAATAGCCATTACACTCAAATACTCAATGGATTGAGTATATAATCAAGGGTGTGTTTGCAAAATTTGGGTAGGTTAATCAAAGCCAGGGTATCTTTTATTTAGGTTAGCTCTTTTCTTTGTTGCTTAAGTATAGCTTAATTTGATGAAGTTTTGAACAATGTTGATACATTTTGTAGGTGGAAACAGTAGCGATGCAGGCAGCCAATCAATCCCCTCCTGGCCGCGCCATGAATCGCCGTGTCAAGCGGCGGAAACTGCCCGTGAGTTGGCCCCAATGAGCAATCCTCAGCCAACAACGTGGATGAGATCGCCGGAGAGCAGCACCTCTCCGGCGTCTGAGAACGGTGGTGAAGCTCCGAAGGGCGGCCCACAGATGCCGTGCGTGTTGGCCACTGGAGAGGGGCCGAACGGGAGGACGGTGATCGGGTTCTTGTACAAGTATGATAGGAGGAGGTGAGCATAATGTGTGTTTGCCACGGGAGCTTGTTTTCTCCGGCGGAGTTCGTGGAGCATGCCGGCGGCGGTGATGTGTCTCATCCGCTCCGGCACATCATCGTCGTGAGTCTCGTGACGTGATGATGAGGACGAGGATGATTTTTTGTGTTTTGGTTTGGTTTGGTCAGGGTGAATGGTTTAGGATTGATGCGAGTTTTATGCGAATGGGCCACTTTAGAACTTTTCAAGATTCTATTTGTTTTGGTCCCACATGAGAGGAAACGTGGATTTGAAATTGAAACAAAAATGAGAGAGGTTATGTAAAGATTATTTGTGGTGGCAGATCTCATAATTGGAATGAAGATCTTGCTACTCAAGTTGTATTCTTTCTTGATTCAAGATTTGGTGCCAATTGAGTGATTTTGGGCTTTTCGCTTATCAAATCTTAGCCCATTATAGTGATCCAATATAACTTTTGACAGATTGATTTTTGTAAGGTTTAAATTTGGACAAAAGATGCTAATATAAATATAATTGATAAATTCTTTTCGGCATTCGTTATTTACATGATTGCATCATTTTTTCCTATATTAAGCAACGCAATGATGTAGAGGTACATGACACAGGAAAAATACTAGTCACGTCAATAACGATTTAGGATCTCAAATAATCATCTGGTGCAACAGCAGCAATAGATCTGAGTCCACAAGGAAATAATAGCTAAAATAGTTACTCATTCAGAGACATTATAACAGAGAGAAGTGCTGAAAAATGAATACTTCAAAAATGTCTGAAGAATTAAATTGCTTCTCCTTGGGCCGTTGACAGTATAAGCTACTAAGACAAAAAAAACCTACCCAATCTCATCAACCAATAAATTTATACCCACGGTGAGGAAACTCAGAAACAAATGAGCTAAGAAGGGCCGAAGAATAATTCAGTTGCTCGCGTCGCGTCGCAATTGAACTGCCAGAAGAGAAGATTCCGACGAGGTAAAAACTACAACTTGAAACGGGAAGAAGAACAAGAAGAAGAAGGGAATAACAGAACCTAACTCGAAGCTACGACTCTTCAGGCAGTGGCGGAGACACGAGGGGTCGTGTTCTTTGTGTTGCCGTTGGCTATCCCAGCAGCTCGGTTGGTACGGCCACCTCCGTTGCTATTGAAGCTTTCAGACCTTTGATATCCGTCACGGTTTGCGGATCCTCCCCGGTTTCCACCCCTGTTGCCAAACTCACTCCTGCCGTTGAAGTCACCCCTATTATAGCCCCTACCGCCACCATAGCCTCCTCGTCCTCTAACTCCCTCATTTCTGAACCCAGAGCCCCTTCCCGATTGGAACCTTCCCCTGTTACTTCCTGTCTCACAGAATGCAAAGTGTCACAATGAATCAATGATAAGCAATTATCAGATATGAATGTTCATAATTACTCTTCACGTTTGAGGTTGAACTAGCACTAGCTCGATGGAAGTCCGAGATAAATACACATCTTCCCAAGTTCAACAGAAAGAAAGACAAAAGAGTAACTAGAACCATAGCACATTATGCAAAACATCAACCAAATAACTAAGGAATGTGAATGTGCAGAGCAAAGAACAGACCAGAGTCTTTTTCTGGGGGTTTTGGGAACAGAATCCACTTACCACGAGAATTTGTAGACCTCTTTTCCTCAACAAAGGCTTGACGTCCACCAATTGTTACTGGCGAAGCCTGTAATGTGAAGATAGCACCAATGCCAAACAACAAAAATAACCGATGAATCAGATTCAATTTAGAATGAAAAAAAGGGCTACAGTAAAATAGGAAACTTAATTTAAAATTAACCATCATGATCTCTGTCTCAGTACCCAAATTAAGCCCCCTACTCTTTTCCTGAAGTTCACTGATATGAATAAGGGAGGCTTGGTGGGTGTCCATAAAACTAGGGATTAGGGAGCGGGAATACAAGAGGAATCATTGTCACTGATGGTTTATGCTACATGTGGTCCCAAACCAAAGTTAACGATTAACCGTTTATCATTGAGCACCACTAACAAATTTAAATCAGATTGCCATCAGCCCCCTCAACCAAACTCATTGTTATATCCATAAAGATACTTAGATGGAAAAAACTATGTAGCAGATATTGCATCGAAACTTTTCTATGGAAAGATATGATAGGAAATCCCAAGAAAATTTCATAAATTATATATAAATAAAAGACCCAACGACCTAATATAGAAGTGCCTAAGGTAATCTGACATAAGAAAAATGATGCCTGAGTAAATCTAGTCATGCCAAGACTCTATTAAATAATAAGTCATGTTACCAAAAAAATAAAAATAAAAAGTGAGTGAAAGTACTAGAAGCATGACACGAACTATGAAATTCTTTCTCCAATCAATATCCATCCACAGTTCAAATAAAGTTCACCATTAATTATCAAACCATGTGGAAAAATGAAAAGTATAAAAACCTATCTTTTGTCATCTAATCTTGCAACATAGCATAGAACTCAACATACCTCAAGGGCCTTTTGCATAGAAGTTGCCTCCTCAAATTCCACAAAGCCAAAACAAAATCCTTGTTGCTGCAGCAAACATATAATTACCAGTTGAGTCCAATGGTGTATATATAAGAAACAGTAAAATAGCAATATCCATTATTTATCGATCTATCAGTTAATGAGAATTAGTATATTAGAACATACCCTGTTGCTTCTAACTTGAATTCCATCATTTTTTATGGTCCCATATTTGTTGAATACATCCTCAAGTAAAGCTTCAGTAGCATTCATGGGAAGGCCCTTAATGTATATGGAGAACCCATCAGCTGCATAAAGCAGATAACATGTAAGTTTATACATTCTAGAAAGATGATCAGACCGAAGATGCAAGGAATACAGCCCCGAAACATGCCTTCACCCTCTTGGTTATGTTCATGATCAAAAGAATCCGGACTGGAAACTGGACCATCAGGTGTCGAAATAGGATTAGGCTTCACTTGGTCCAAGCTCTTTGGTGGAGCTTTTCGGGCTGCAGCAGGAGGTGGCGAGAAAGTTGCAGCAGTTTCCTTGAGATGCATCACCTGAAATCATGAGCCGGGATAGGTAAGCGATTGGCTAATTGGAAACATACTAACTCACTCCTGTTATTCTTCTACCAAATGGCAAGCAATGGGAAGGAACAAGATTAAAACAAGATGAATCAGAGTCAGATCACAATATATTATACAAGGTATGAAGGTACAGTAAGAAATGCGAGCAACTAGAAAGAAAGGAAAACATCAGCTGGCTTATTTCTTGGAACTGCTAATGGCCACACTTACAATAGAAGCATAAGACTTCTTTGGCGCTTCGTCAATTTTGGTGGGGGTCTCAACCACCGGCTCTGTATTATCCTGTACTTCATCAACAACCTCTGGCACAGGAACTTCTTCTTCTTCAGTAACTGGCACGTCCCCATTCTCCGGTGGGTTGTACACTTCTCCAGAAACAGCTTCTTCTGCAGATGGCGTGCTCTGCTCAGAAGCATGATTCTCCTGAACTGGGACGGGAACTGCTGACAGCAAGCGGGAAATATATGAGCTCAAACTTGTCTGAAAAGACAAGACAACAAAAAAGCCTGAACAAGTAAATCACCTGGTTCTTCAGAAACAGGCACTACAACATCAGGGACCGATACTGGATTAACAGCGATATTATTCACATATCGGAACATGTCGTTCAAAACAAAGTAGCCCCTGTCTTGTGGAGCAAGGAAGAAAGATTGTGCGAAGTGGCTGACTTTATTGTCTTTTCCTGTTAAATAGCCAGTCACAAGAACGTGAACTCCACCATCAAATGATGCTTGTGAATCTACCGACTTAATCTCAGCTCTGAAGTCCCCATAGTTGAGCGAAATGATTTTCTCGTTGATGGCCTGAATAGTCAGATCACATCATCAGCTAAAAACACTTCGAAAACCAGCATTTTACAATCTCAACAAGACTTCTTTAGCACATGGGCCCTAGAAATATATTTTTCTCATTCAGAATAGTTTATTCTCTCAACCCAACCAGTTCCTAACATCAATTCAGAGAGAGAGAGATTACTTGCATAGTGGTGGTAATGCTCATGGAGCCATCCTCCTCGGGACGACCAAGCTTACTGATATCCTGATAAAACTTGTGAACAAGCCCTGGTGACTGATGCAGTATGTGATAATACTGCGTCACAAATGCATTCCCGACCTATCGTACCAACAAAATCAATCAAAACTCCAATTCTATGAAAGAAAAAAGCTAAATCTCTAACACTGAACGAAAGGAAGTGAGAAGCAAACTCACAACTTGAGCAGTAACTGGTTGCTGAGTCTCCGCCGCCGCCACCTCCGCCGCTGGTGCTGCCATCACTGATCGGCAATCCAAAAACAGCCCTGGGAAAATCCCAAATCACGTGACAAAAATCAGCTAAATCAGTTCCGCGCCCGCGAATAAATGATAAACCCTAGAGTTTCACGTCACGCATTTTCAGTGACAATCAATTCGCCCTATTAATGGTACAAGAGGATACAAATGATTGGAGCATTAATGATCTCCCGATCGGATCGTACCTGGATACGAAACGGATCCGAATCAAAGAGCGCGGAGAGAGAAACCGGAGCTCGGTTATTTTTCTCCCTACTTCTGAATTCAGTTCGGAACCTCTGAAAGCTCCGCCGAGTTATTCCCTCAGCTCCGGCGGTGGTTTCTAGGGTTTAAGAGGCGAATGCGGTGGAGAAATGGTGGATCTCGAATGGGGTAGGAGGTGGGAAAAAGGGTTGTCTTTAAGATTTCATCAATCTGTATATTTACTATATATTATATATGTTGGAGAGAGAGGAGAGAGAGAGAGAGAGCGAGCGAGAGAGAGAGTTTTTGTGGGATGGGAATAAATATATTATATAATTTATTGCTGGTGAAAATGCCATAATTCATGAACTTTCAAATTATCAAATTATATTACAACTTACGTTATAAATTTTCAATAGTAAAAATATTTACCATACTATAATATAACAAATTCGATGTGATATTTTTTTATATAAAATAAGATTTTGTTTTTTCGTTTTTGCAAGGAACAATATCATATATTTGGATCTAACATTTTAAGGACATTATAGATATTATTGTGAAAATAAAAAATTGTTTAAAATTCATATTTTTAGGACAATTGGTCATTTTTATATATTTTTTTATCTCTCAATAAATCAAACGCCAAACAAGCAAGAAACTTCTTGATCTATTCAATTATGAGCTATTTTTGCATGTGACAAAAAGGGGTAAAAAAAATATTATTGGTACATAAAAAATTTACCCAAAATACACTCATATACATATAAATAGCAGGCCGCGTATTTTTATTGTAAAACATAAAATTAATGTTAGCTCGGGTTTTGTACGTAAAAGTTCCATTAAATTCGGTTTTTGAAGCAGCTCCACCCCATGTTTAATTCTTTACTGTGAGTTAACTTCAGTCATTGGAGTTGTCCCACGGTGTGAGCTCCGCTCTGGTTTCATTCTTTACTATGTCCGATCTCACGAATTATGTTTCTTGAATTTGTCATTACGTATAACAATAAATTGACAAAATATGATATTTTTAAGAACCAATGGTAAAACATTGTGACAAAATATGATATTTTTCTCAACCAAACAAATAATGAAGCCACACAACAAGAATTTATTCGAACCCAAGTTTTGGGTTACTTCAAATAACAAACTCATCCCTATTTTTATTCTCTCAGTAAACTCAAAGTAGCTCGACCGAATGCCATAGCTCTAAACTCGTGATCTTCCACCAGATCGAAGTTATATCGATGTTTCAGTCATGAGATCGTTACTACTACCACGAGACCGAGGCTACTGATACCAAACAAATCATAACAAAATGCATAATAAAGTGACTCCACAAGCAAATATGAACGAAAAAATAATGATTGTGCAGGGATTTCATGATTGATATAACAAATATGAACAACAGGAGATGATATCTATACTAATTTTCTGATGAACAGATGCTTGAAATTTAAACAGCACGAAGGTCTCTAGGTTAAATACGACGGCATAATCTACGTGTAAGTAGTGATAAGCCTCAAAGCTTAACGTTGGACTAGCTTAGCTAGTCCTTCAAGCATATAGGTTCATTCATAAACCGAAATTGCAGGCTTGGACGTACTCGTTTTCATAGTCAACATACTTGGTCCAGAGAGGCCGGAACTGGGTGATGGCGATGTCGAGCCATGGCTTCATATTTCCATTGAAGTGTATGACTGCAGCATTGTTGATCTCATCCACGCTTATGCTGGGATTGTATCCAAGCCCCAAAACATGCCAAGATTTGTCAAGCGGCTTCGTGGTTGAGTAGTAAGTGATGAGACCTGGAGGCAATGTGCCTAGCTTCCACAATGTTCGATTTTCATTCTGCAAGAGGTAACACAGGTATAAGTATGACTGAATAACTACGTTGCAGGAAGAACAAACGACAAGACATGGTGTTTCTGAAAGTGTATTCTCACCAGATTCTGCCAGTAATGGTATTCCTCAGTGCACTTCTCCCTCCTCCAAGCATCCAAGTCAAAGAAGTTCATACCATAAGCCCACGCGCATGCCTTGGGACTAAACTTGGCTTTAATCAGCGGGTGGGAGAAGTTCATATATTGTGCATAGCGATGGAAAGATCCAAAACACGTCTCAACAGCACCAATCACCTTCCCATCCATATCAATCTTCCAGAGCCCAGTTAAGTCTCTTTGAACAACTATGTCATCGTCCAAGAACAAAATCTTGTGTAGCTTTGGGTACATTTCTGGCAAATAGAACCTTAGATGGTTCAGTATGGATAGATACTTCGGATTCCTGAACTTCATATTGGTTGT